>PVIH01006569.1:84816-109646 GCA_004025045.1 Sigmodon hispidus
TTTTTTCTTCAAAACTTTATTTATTTGTTTGCCTTGGTGTTTGCCTGGAACTGGAACTACAGACAGTTGTTAGCTGCCATGTGGGTGCTGGGAATCGAACCCGGGTCCTCTGGAAGAGCAGACGGTGCTCTTAACCACTGAGCCATCTCTCCAGCCCCGTGATTTGTCCTTTTCATTGACAAACACTCCTGGCTTTTTTTTTCCCCCTGCACTACAGTTTTGTCCAGGGACCTGCCCTTGTTGGAGTTACACTGGCACCTTTTGTGGGCATTTTTTTTGCCGGCAATGCCATGAACAGTTTGCAGGTGCATGATTGGGGGGACTGACGAGTCCACTTTATCTCACTGTGTGTGGGTGTAATGTCCTGGCACTCTCTCTTCTGCCTGACGAGGCTTTAGAGATAAGTGTGCTTGAGTTGGGGTACTTTCTAGTTGCCTACACGTGTCTGATGATGAGCTAGTCCACTGTGGGCCCCCCTCCTTGTGGACTCAGTTAGCAGGGGTGACGACTCTCACTTGCTGGTTCCATATTTTCCTTAAGTTTCAGCATGGGAAATAAGCTAGCAAAATCCATATTTTCCATCTTTTCCCTTAGGGTACATATTAGAGGCATTGAGACTTCTTAGCCTTATGCCCTATCTAGATACTACCAAGCTGATCCGTTATTGTACAAAGAAATGGTGTGGATACCCTCTAGACAATAATCTAAAGTGGCCACCAAATGGATCCTTGTAAGGATTTCCAAAGCTTGCATTCACCTGAAATGTAACAGTGTCCATCATGCCCCTGGGTGTGGTGATGAAAACATGGGGCCACCCACCCTTTTTAAAGAAAAGGCTCACATGAGTGCCTGCCCTTCCCCTTGCTCTCTCTCTCTCTCTGCTCCCTTCTGCCCCTACCTCTGCTGCTGTAATAAACTCTTGTGTGGTACTCCTGGTGTTAAGATTCCATTCACACAACACATGCAAAAAACTAACATTGGTGCCATGCTCGGCGGGGAACCCCCAGCCCTAAGCACGCATCGGTGCTGGGGACCCCTGTTTGACCCTCCACCAGAGACCACCTTCCATCTGCCTGGTTGGGGACCGTACCCTCACACCACTGGCATTGATTGGTGAGTTTCTCCCTCAGTCAGCATAAAGGTGAACTAGTTTCACAGACAATCACGCTTCCCGATCTTCATTTGGTCATGATTTGTTCCTTTTTGTTAGCAAACACTCCTGGCTTTTTTTCCCCAGCACTACAGTTTTATCCAGGGACCTGCCCTTGTTGGAATTACACTGGCACCTTTTGTGGGTGTTTTTTTTTTTTTTTTTTTTTGCCTGCAACACCATGAACAGGTTGTGGGTGCATGATTTTGGGGACTGACGAATCCACTTTATCTCGCTGTGTGTGGGTGTAATGTCCTGGCACTCTCTCTTCTTCCTGACGGGGCTTTAGAGATATGTGTGGTTGAGTTGGGGCACTGTCCAAGTGGCCTACACGTGTCTGCTGATGAGCTAGTCTGCTGTGGGCCCACTTCCTTGTGGACTCAGTTAGCAGGGGTGATGACTCTCACTTGCTGGTTCCATGTTTCCTTTAAGTTTCTGCATGGGAAAGAAGCCAGAAAAATCCATACCTCCATCTTCTCCCTTACGGTACATTCTAGAGGCATTGAGACCTCTTAGCCTTATGCCCTATTTAGATACTACCAAGCTGATCCGTTATTGTACAAAAAAAAATGGCCTGGTTATCCCCTAGACAGTAATCTAAAGTGGCCACCTAATGGCACCCTGGATCCCGATATTTTACGGAAATTATCTAATTATTGCCAGCAATCAGGCAGATTGAAAGAGTTAAAAGCATTCCCCCATATACAAGCTTTCTCTTACTTAAGTTCTTCCTTCCCACCTAAGTTCTTGCTCTCCTGCTTGCCTTCTTCTAGCCACTTCTTCAGAGCCTGATGATTCTCATCTTCTCATCTTCCACTGGATCCTGCAAATGACCCTTCACCCTTTAGACCTCAACACACTCCTACTGCCCCTTCCGCTCTGCCTATTACCTGCTCTTGAGCCTCTAAGGATGCTGATCCAATTCTACCTCTTCAGGAAGTAGCGGGTGTGGATGGGATAGTTAAAGTGTATACTCCCTTCCCTTTGTCTGAACTCTCCCAGGTTGCAAAGAAGTTAGGCTCTTACAGTTCAAATTCTACTGCCTTTATAAAAGAATTTCAGTACTTAACCCAATCCTATGACTTCTCCTTTCATGATGTATATACAATTTTAACCAATAATCTTCTACCTGAGGAGCACAGGCAAGTTTGGGAGCAGGCCAGAATACATGCAGATGAGGTTCATCAAACAAATTTAGCACCCCCCCAGGAGCTGAGGTGGTTCCAGATGCAGACCCACATTGGAATTATAATACACAAAGGGGAATTGTAGCCAGGGACAATTTTGTGACCTGCTTGCTGGCAGGTTTGCGGTAGGGCTGCCCTGAAGCAAGTCAA
The DNA here is from genome assembly GCA_004025045.1 of Sigmodon hispidus. NCBI lineage: Eukaryota > Metazoa > Chordata > Mammalia > Rodentia > Cricetidae > Sigmodon > Sigmodon hispidus. Next base: position 87,304 of record PVIH01006569.1, read on the forward strand.
TTTTGAGAAACTGCAGGAGGTGATTCAAGATAAACAAAAAAATCCATCCCAGTTTCTAGAGCGCCTTACAAATGTGCTCTTGCAGTTCACAAATTTAGATCCAGAGAGCACTGAGGAAAGACAGCTTCTTATGACATATTTCTTTAATCAAAGCTACCCGGACATAAAGGCCAAGTTTAGATCTCTTGAGAGGGGCCCATTAACTCCACAAGCAGATATTTTGGCACTTGCATTCAAGGTGTATCACTGGAGAGATGAGAGAATTCGGCAGGAGAAATACCTCCTGCTGGCAGAAGTGATCAGGCTAGCCTCTCCACCACCACCTCCCAGGGTGAGCAGACAAAAGCACTCTGAAAAGCACTCTGGTGCTTGTTTCTGCTTTGGCCACTTAGGCCATTACTATCGCTCATGCCCAGATCTGAAGAGGCCATCCAGGCCCTGTCCTAGGTGTTATGGACACCACTGGCCAGGCAGCTGCTATCCTACATTAAAGGGTGGGGACACAGTAAGCTTGGACGAGGTGCATAATGTCCTGGGACTGGCCAAGGATGAATGATGGTGCCCAGGCTCTCTTAGTCTGGCAAACACTATCACACAGAGAGAGCCTCGGGTAGATATTAAAGTTTCTGGCCAGACCATTTCTTTCCTGGTGAACACTGGAGCTGCCTTTTTAGTTCTGCAGGAGTATTAGGGTGCTCCCTTTCTTTCAGGCTTTATGATTGTCGGGGTAGGAGGGAAATCTATGCAATCTTATCAGACACTGCTACTTATTTGCATCTTTAGAGGAATTCCTATTACTCAATCATTTTAGTTATGCCAAGTTGTCCAACAGCTTTAATAGGAAGAGATTTCTTAACAAAAGTGAGAGCTTTCATTTCATTTAGCGATCACATTCACCTGAACCCAGCCTTGCCAGCTGCTCCAACTGTTGTTTCTCTGCTTCTTTTACTACCCAATCAGCCTGTAAGTTCTACCTTCCTGACAATCTCCTTCCTCCCCTCCTCCATCACCTGCAATTGTTTTTGTGGGATTTTGCAGACGACTCCCTCCCCAAACCATGCTCTGATTCATCCTACCCACCTTGAGTTAACATTGGAGATGAAGTTTTGCTTTCCTCTCCAAGCCACCGACCTTCTCTCCTCACTCCAAAGTGGACAGGACCATATAGGTAGCCAGGTAAAAGACCCAAAATCTTAAAAAAAAACCCAGCTCCAAGCTTCCTTTGCAGCCAGCCAGAGCAAAAGCCAAGATGCTAAACAAAAGGCCCCAGGCAGTTTGCTTGGAAACCTAGGTAAACAAAAGATCATTCAACTCTGCAGTTGAAGCTGCCACTCCCTGAGGATGCATTGCAAGTAAAACAAAGACCATTCCCCACCCCACTGTGGGAGTCCAAGTAGGCAAAATACAGGACACATTAATCCTTTGCCTTTCCCAGACATAGCAAGGATCCTCAGACCTTAACATGCAGGCAGCAGACAATAGAATCCCTTAGCAGAAGAAAAGAACCATTCACACAAAACAGCTAACTCAAGGTTTACTTCCAAGCTCCTTTCCTCTTAGTCTGTCACTCCCACAGCTCTATCACAGCAGACAATAGAATCCCTTAGCAAAAGAAAAGAACCATTCACACACTCAGCTAACTCAAGGTTTACTTCCAAGCTCCTTTCCTCTTAGTCTGTCACTCCCAAAGCTCTATCACTAACCCATATTTTTTTTTTTTTTGAGCTCCAGGAAACAAAAATTCATAGCCCTGTGATCCAAATCCTTCAATTCTGCCAGCAAGATGAGCTGAAGACCTCTCCATCCTTGTGTCAGCAGGAAGTAGCAAAGACCACGACAACCCCTTCTCGACCATAAACCCAGTTTATATATATATATAATATATATAATAATATATATAATATATAATATTATATATATATATATATATATTAAAGGGTGAAATGTAAGAATTTCCAAAGCTTACATTCACCTGGAATGCAACAGAGTCAACTTTGCCCCTGGGTGTGGCGATGCAAATATGGGCCTACCCACATTCTTAAAGAAAGTGCTCACACAAGTCCCCCTCTCTTCCTCTTTCTCTGCTCCCTTTTACCTGTACCACTGCCTTCTGCTTTAATAGACTCTCATGTAGTACTCCCAGTGTTGAGATTCCATTCATGCACCATGTGCAAAATCTAACACTATTGTTTATAATAACAATATGCAGAATAAATATTTATATTCAAATACATAAGATTTCATAAACTTTTTTTCATGATATTGGTGTTTATACAGAGTATTAATTAATTCTAGATAAAGGGGCTTTATTTAGCTTCTTGTACATTGTGTTGGGTTTTAGTCTCATCAATTTTCTCCAGTGATCCATTGTGAACTTGAAGTACTCAAATGGAAGATAAAGTCCCACAATATTAATTTCACATGGACTATGACAAATCCACTAGGCTGACAAACACCAAACAAAGATTGTATTTGGACTACAAACTCCTCAGGACAATTTCGAAGTGGATAGCTGAGATGAACCAGCCTCACAGACTACTCTAGCCAGGACTTGAAAAAAAGCCCTGTACTTTACCATTATTCAGAGACTGGTCAACAAATAATACAGCTACTTATTTCAGGACTTGACAATTAATGACATTTTGCTTTTCAGGATCCATTAAACATGCTATCTCTTCCAGACAACAGGAATTAAGTTTAAGATTTTCCTTTCAGGATCCATTAAAGATGCTATCTCTTCCAGACAGCAGGAATTAAGTTTAAGAACATGGTGTCTACATTCCCAAAAGGTGGGATAGGTAGTTTTGGGTCTTTCAATGGGTTATACATGATTGTTATTGTTTACGATAGTTGGTTAAAAATTGTTATTGGGTATGGTTAGAAAAAAGCTAAACAAGAGAGATTAGACTCAGGGTTCTTATTTGGGATCTGAAAGACCTTGGAACAACACCTTGGATCCCACTCCCTCCAGAGGAACACTTGACCCAGTCTTGATGTTGGGGTAAGGAAAGTGGATCTGCTAGGAGTAGATGCTGAACTAAGCTATGTTGGGACCTTGGGACCTCCTGCCCTTGCTGGGGAGGAAATAAGAAGATGTGGATAAGAGAGAGTGACTGGAAGTGGTAGGAGGGGGGAAGGGAGCTTGAACAAGGATATACACCAATAAAAAATATGACTTTATTCATAATAAAAAAAAGAAAAAGTAAGAAAAAAATCAAGGATACAGGTAGAATAGAATAGTAGAGTTGATTATTGAATCTACATTTACAAAGCAATTACTAGCTTTAAATATTTTATATTGGATTTTTTGAATATTGTATACAAACTATATATAGATATAAAGTTGAGATTAATGTTGTTTATATATATATGTTTGTTCAACATAATGTTCTCATACAGATTATCTAACAATATAATGTGAATTGTTAGTCCATGAGAGCTAATATTACCAACTAATTAAGATATAAAGAAGTGAAAGTTAATAGTTAGACATTACACATATAGTCATATTAGATAGATTTTCATGATCAAACCAATATAGCTTTGATAAACAGATCTTCAACCACTTCAGAGATCCATACAATATGACATTTAAGATATTTTAATAATATAGGCACTTATTATTTTTCTGACAATGAGACATTTGCTCCTGGCAGCATCAATCTACTTCAAAGAAGATTATGGACATCAAGTAAACTCCATATGGAATTGACCTTTATGACAAAACTTAGCCACTGGCAAGAAAGTACTCTTGCCTTGACTGCTGACAATATGATGTTTATAATGGACAGGCAGGACACACACACACATAGAATTGTCGAGCCTTGCCAAGAAAAGGTAGGAAGGTCTTTGAGAATATCTTGCTTTACAGAGAAGTATGTCAGATATGCTAGATCTATAGACCAAAGATGGATGCTTCAATGATGTAGAAGAATCATGGGTGACTGTCCAGGAAACCAGCTATTTTATTTCTTACAATGTTTTAGAAGTTGTTTGCTTGTCCATACTGTTTACTTAGTTAATATTATTTCCTTCTCAGATCTCAGAGATAGTTGAAGATGATATAGTTAATAGTTATAGTTTTCTAGTGACAGTTTTAGAAAAGAAACTCAATTAGAAGTTAAAGTATATAAGTTTGGGAGACATCAGAAAACAGTTTTTAGTTAGTAATACAAGTTAGATACAAATTAGGTTAGGTACAAAATTTGGACTCATTAAAATAGGATAAGTAATGCAATATTTTCTTTGAATTTGTCAGTTGTTAATGGACTGGTCATTACTCATGTAATTATTGTTTGTATATATTGTATATAATTATTGTACCTATTGTATATGGTTTTTCTTACGTAAATTATAACTTTCTTTTTTATTTTGACACATAGGGGAAAATGTTGTGATTGATATATTATATACTTAATAAAACCAGTCTAGAATATCAGAGAACAGATCCATCCACATTAAGCCAGGAGAGTCAGAGAGTGGTAACTGAAGACTTTAATCTCAGCATTGCTAAAATCAAGTAATGACCTAAATCTTTAATCCTCTGATTCTAGAGACAGAGATCTTTCTGTGTTTCTGAGTTCAAGGCCTAACTACTAAACAGTAGTAGCTCATACCTTTAATCTTAACTCTAGAATAATGATGCAGAGTTGAACCCAGAAGTGAAACAACTGGGCAAAGAAGATATTTGAGGAAGCATAGCCAGAGGGTGTGGTATTTTGTAGATGTGGTGAGCCAGGCTGAGGACTATGGAAGATAGCTTTTACTGAGAAGTTAGATGGGAGAGAATTGACTGTGGTCTGTTTCCTTTCTCTGATATTCCAGCTTTTTCCCAATATCTGGCTTTGAGATTTCATTTAATAACAACTAGAATTTGTGCTTCAACCCAAAACTCTACCATGGCCACAAATCAAAGTGTCGTGTATGAATGCCATCTGGTGTGTGAATTCTACACCCACATGAGATTGAGCTTATTAGGCAAACACTCAATAGTGAAGTCATATCTATGATAAGAAACCTCCATATTTCAACATTAACCAATATTGTGGATGAGGCACTATTCACTATTGACATTTTCTCCTCTAAACAAAATAAATAAATAAATAAATAAAATAAAAGCCTGGCACATATTGTAGGAAAAAAATATGTACTTTATGAGAGCACATGTAAATAAAATTGCCTACACTTTAAAGATCATTGGAGATGAGAAATTAAAATATTTTGAATTGATTTGTATCCATTTTAAAGCAATGACTTTTAAAACTAAAAATAAAAATGTTTTACTTCATTCCATTTCCCCTCCTTCTCAATATTTTGATGCCAACCTGTTTAACAAAGAATTAATATATTAATTAAAGGTTGATGAGTAGATACTTTGGTTTATTTCCAACCTACATATTTATATCCTCAAATAGATATTCTTTCAGATACGTCATTTTACTGTAAACCTTAATGGTCTGAATCTCATATCAATCCCCCTAATTCATCCTTCAAGGTTTTGCAATTAAAGATAGTCATCATCTCATTTATACTTAGATATACTTAGATTATACATACACTATATATAATTTAATATATACACTTATATATGGCTATAAAAATAATGCATCAGCATTAGCATTATTTTTATATTTTTATATAATATTGAAGAGAACAAAAGAAAGCATAATTTAGTATAACTTATAAATTTTGTTAAAAATAAACTTATTAAAAAAACTCCACATAATCAAGTGCAATGATAGCTGGATATTGTACCTTAGTTTGAAATATAATTGCAAAATTTAAAATGAGGTATTTTAATGAAGTTACTGATTTATGCATTACTATTAGCATGATTCTTACAAACATTTCACAGTGGTACTATTAGGATAATTGAATTTGAATATTTATTAATTTCCATCTTAAGATACCTATAAATGTTCATATTAGCAGAAGGAATTTTTGCTATTGCTTTGACTCTGTTAACTCATTCTAGTTGAATCTGCAAAATTTCTGCCCAAAAAGTTAAGAATATTCTTACTAAAATTTCCTTGTGTACTACAAGCAATATTTTACGTGCTCATTTTCAAACTTGCAAACTTGTTTTTTTCATGTTGATTTTGACAATTTGATTCTTATATTTTACTAGATATTATACTTTGGCTTGTATTTTTAATGATCTTCTGAGGTCATGGACTGAGACATTTTCAGCTATCAATTATTTAACAAACAGTTGTGCTCATTTCACTCTTCTTTATTTTTGAGAACACATAACCATAAAACAGCTTGGGTTTGGGTATCCCACATAACTCTCTAGTATTTTCTACATCTTTTTGCTCCCTCGTGTTTTTGTTTCTTAACAAGAAAACTTCAAATATTCCATTTTCAAGTCAATTTGTTTGTGTATGAATGAGATGACTATTAATGGTTTAAACTTTTTAGTTTCAGCATTACATTTTCAAGTCTAGAAATGATTTATATTCTACTATATGTATCTCTTGTTCCTATTTTGTTTTTTGTTGAATATTTCTCACCTCATCTTTTTTAGCTTACTGTTAGTTTATTTATGTTTTGATTGAGCTAATTATGATTGCTTTTGAATTATTTGGAAAGCAATTGGTGGCAGTGAGGGCTCATGAATTTCGTAGGTCAAGTTATATATACTTGATTAGACCTGATACATGTAGAATTATTTTGTGTCATTGAGTTGCATAAAACTATTACATTTTTCTAGTCTTTCCAGATTGATTTTATAAGATTAAGACCTTTTTCTACTTGGTCCCTTTGTGGTTTTCCTAATTGCAGGCTAGAATATTAAAACTGCATCAATTACTATTATTGTGGCTCTGTCAACCATATAATCAATAATTGAAGCATCTTCTACCAGGAACTCACATGGTTCTAAATCTTGTCATCTGAACTGGTTTGTTGATAGGAGTCTGGAACAATAAACAAATGTCTGTTCCTGATCAATAGTCAGGTTTAGCAATGGGAATCTTGTAACTAGTACTTTGGTACTTATAGTTCTTACAAGTTTCTGAGAGGTATCCCACTAGTTTATCAGATAGGTATTTGGTAGATAGTATTGACACTGTAGTAGAGGGTTAAACGATAATACTGATGTTTGTAGTCATGGGTGTATTATTTCCTCTTCCAAGTTTTTTTTTTTGGGGGGGGGGAACAAAGGTATACAATTGTTATGATACACTAATAGAGAAATGAAGAAGGATTACTGGCATCTTACAGATCTGTAGTTTAAAGAAGTTCAATGGGCCTACCTTTAGTCATTCAGATGAGCTTTGGTCGCCATTTGGAATTTGAATAGTAGGAGTACAGGAAAAGAGCTGAAGGGTTGTAATAAAACATAAAGGCTACTTCATTTGGCACAATGGGATGGATGAATATATCTCTTTCTAACTCAGGATCACTCTCTAACCTAGCTAAGAAGGATTTGAAGAGAGTTTTCTAACCACCTCAAGCCTAGAGTCAGAAAGGATCCATATGTCAGTCACTGGTAGTAAAGATCTGATAATTTTCTTACGGATTCTTGAATGGGCAGCACTACCTTCGGACCTCAAATGAGAAGCCCAAAGTCAATTTAGAGGTAGGTTTATGAACTAATGCAGGATTCAGATTAGAAACCCTTGCCCCAGTGACACAGATACACATGCCATTTAGTGAGTTCCTACATGAACAGGACCTCTATTACACCACAATTTCAAGATACAGGCTACGATTGCTGTGTGACCAATTATCAGACATTGTGTATGACCCCCAGAGATCCCAATCTCAACATTGAAGATCTAAATATATTTATTTTAGCTTGGACTGTACTAATATTTGATGATACTCCATATGTATCTGTGTGCTTCTTAAAGGAACCTAGTTCTATGGTACATGGAAAAGAACTACTTTTGAAATAGGAGTGTAGCAATAGTAATTTCCCATTCAGCTGCCTTACTGATGTAAACTCCTAAATAAAATTTAAATTACCTATACTTTTTTTACATGCTTCACACATATATTTTCTCTTTAAATATATACTTGTATTATTTGTTGCTAAATATATGTATTATATTGACCACACAGGTTTTAGCCTCATTTTAATCATTTAAAATATGCCAAAGACTACAGTACAAATGTTAGGGTCATACCAACCACAAAATTAGTTACTTTAAACAGCACATCATTACTAATTGTACTTTATTCATGTGCTAAGAATCTGTTCACAGCTCTGATGTATACATAAGTTACAGTTTCAAAAGACTAAAATCAAAGTAGTACTCAGCTGCCTTCAGTTGTAGAGGTCAAGATACTATTCCAAGGCTTGATAGGTGCTAGCAGAATTCTTTCTTAAATATAAAAAAAAAAAACTGGGGATCTAGTTTCCCTCAAGGATTACAGTGAGGTCCACTTTTAACCCTCAGAGGCCACTCACTATTGTCACAGACCATCTTATGTCATAACTAGGTTTTCTCAGAAACATCAGAAGAATCACTCTTTATTACTATATGAGTACCATAGAAGTGACTATCCCATCACTGACTCCAGATAAAGTAGCCTAGTAAGTATCTTTTCCTAACAAATACTTGAAAGTTGTCCATTGGAGTGACCACCTACATTCAGTGGAAGAGGTGTCCACAATGATGTGACTTAGAGGAGGTAAATGAGCCACACTTGGTCACTTTCAGTTACTGTGAAAGTTTACCTCCTCTTGAAGTTCAGTCCTCAGGTGATTAAGTTATGCATAATTTGTAAAGCTTTCAAGGCACTGTTAAGTTTTCTCTATAGAAAATCAAGGTAAATGCCAAATCTTCCTGAACTGCAGAATTGTATGTATTTTATAAACTCACTACTTTCAACCACACAGATCTTCAGATAGTCTTAGAATTATGTAAATAAGTAAGATTTTGGAGAAGGCTCAGAACTTAAGAGTACTTACTGCTTTTTCAAAGATCATGAATTCATTTACTAGCAACCAAATGATGGTTCAGACACTTGAATCAACAGCTCTAGGAGATCCTCTACAGGCTAAACCAGCTTCTGCCCTTCTCAGGGTACTGCATGCATGTGGTACCCATATGTTCATGCAGTCTCATAGACACACTCACAAATAAGAGAAGATACTCAATAAAACATACTTATTATCAGCACTTGTAAAATTTAGAATATGATTTAAGCTTGCATACATCAGTTTGTAAAAATGGACTATTATATAAGCATTGGCATTGAAACATATGTGTATATAAAACAACTCTGAGAAATTCTGTGGTTCATTGATTTTAAATTCATACATCAACACTCACATCTTCTTATACTTATATTTAAATGACAGCATTAATACCTTAACTTATTGCATCAAATAAGAGAACATAGTCTAGTGCATTATATAATAATTTAAATTATGTTGAAGTAATTTTTGAAAGAAAGTACAAATAGAAAGTTACATAATAAATCAGCTCTTTCCATTCCTAAGAGAATCTAATGTATACATTATGTCTGAACATATGCTGAAAAGCATAATCATACTAAATAGAATTAAGCCCCTGAAGGTCTTTGAAAAGAAGCACTCTTATCCTCAAAATAAACATTTCATTTGCCTCATTACCATCTCCATGAGGCTGATCTGAATTGCAGAATTCCAAAATCAATAGGTGACACCTGGCTGTCTTCAATTGCTCCCAAATCAATAATGTCTTTTCAAGAGTCTTAAGCATAATTTTACTAAGTTTTTTATATGTTTTATTGTAGTAAAAACCATTTGTGACATTTATTTCTATTTGGCTGATCACTGTGTATGCACATGTGTGCTTGTGCCTCTTTTAAGCCTTTACTAGCTTACTTCTTTTTTTTTTAACACAGATCTTATATGATTGTTAATATTTAATGAGCTACAAAAACATGAGTCAAGAAAAACGTATTTACTCTTGAAAACAGAGTTGTCAAGATGGAAATATTAAAGATCCAATTAATTTTATTGCTGGCTCCATAAAGTCTTTTCTACTCCTTAGTATTAAAAATCTTCCTTTAGAGAACACAATGGAAATCCTCAAAGCAACCAGAGGGTCTGGCATCATTCCACCTTCTGAGAGGCAGTCCTACAGAGAAGTTTATTTATAATAGAAATTGAAGAATTTTTTTGAGAAAGCTGTAAACTCATATGTGTTAAACCTTATAATTACTTTATAAATAACTAAAAATATTCAGAATTTTCTGTGGAAAAACACCCACACCTATTTCAAGACCATCTAAAGACTTAGCTACATAGAAAAGGTCAAAATTCTGCATTTGATTGACAATAGCAAAATAATAATCTAACATTATGTTATTATCCATAATGTTTAAAAATTAATAAATAGAAAAAGTTGCATCTTTGTGTTAGGTTTGCATTAAGGATATAAATGTGTACATGTTTGTATATGTGCAGATGCATGTGTTTATATGGGTTTGAATACACAGATATTTTGAAAACACAAATATAATATGTATACAAAATTTGTACACATATGGAGAATAGAGGACACATTAGGTGTCACTGTTCAGAAGACATCTATCACCTATTTATGTATTATCTATCTATCTTAATTTATTAATCTATTTATTTTGAATACCAGGCTTCTCAGTGATGTGGAATGGTAAGTAATCTGTGCTGGGGTCCAAGCTAGATTCAGAAACCTACTTATCTCTACATTCCTGGTGATGAATTTACAAACACACGATATTATACCTGACAAATATATTTGTATAATTTTGTGAGTTCTAGAGATCAAAATTAGGTACTCAGGTTTACAAAGTGATTGATCTTTGTTGCTAGACTTGGGTTGTTTATTAGATAACATATAAGTAGCCCAGGCTAGTCTCAAACTTGCTATGCAGAAAAGGATTACTATGAATTCTGATTATTCTGCATCTATGGCTCCAGATGCTGGAGTTTTACAGTGTGTCACCATAACTGAGAGTGATACTGGTGTGTGTGTGTTTGTGTGTGTGTTTGTGTGTGTGTTTGTGTGTATTTGTGGTTTATTCATTATTATTATATTTTATTGACTTCTTATATGTCTCTGCTTCTAATATCACAGATCAGTCTCATCTTATCTCTTTGCTCAAGTTTCTAAACTGAAACTTGTCAACTGAGATTGTAGATCAGGTTCAGCTGTTTATAGCAACATAATCAGGCTATAAAATTAAACTCAATCAGTATCTCAGAGATTCGAGCCAAAGGAAGACTCCAGTGCTACTTAATTAAATTTTCCTATGTGCTCTTGCTCATTAACTTTTGAAATCTCAGAAAACATTTTAGATGGTATCTAAAGATGTCATCCATATCTATTTGAAATGATGTCATAATTCAAATCACACTTATCAAAACTATAGTTTCAATGAATGAAATATTCTTGGTGTAGAGAACACAGAGGATCAATTAAAAAAGTTAAGACTGTAATAAACAGCAAGAGCACCTTAGGGTTAACTGTTAGCTGAGATTTCTAACATGTAGTCTACCAAAATGTGAAAAAGACTACAACCTGAGGACCTGAGTTATAACAGTACATCAGGACCTGATGTTGACTCCTGGGCTACAGGGTACACTGACTTTTCATCATTCGCAAATAAGGCTGTCCTCACAGTTATGTAGTTTGATCTGTTTAAGAGGTCCCTGGCAGCGGGATAAAGATCTATTCCTGGTGCATGTGCTACCTTTTTGGAACTATTATTAGTTATGAAGTGGCATCTTGCATAGTCTTGATGCAGGAAAGGAGAAGCTTGGACCCTACTCAACTGAATGTACCAGGCTTTGCTGACTCACCATAGGAGGCCTTACATTTCTGGAGGTTGGGGTTGGGTCAAGGAGACTGGGGACAACTAGATAAAAGAGGGAATCTGTGATGTGCTTGTTATGTAAAATGAATAAAAATGAATGCTAGAGACTGTCTCCAGCTTTCATCTATTCCAAAATGCAACTGTTTAGTTTAAGAAATTGTCTTTGTTATGAAATTCTCATCCCCAAACCAGCTGCTATGCTTGGATGGGTACCAGACATTTATCTCCTGTTTAGTTTATGTGAAACTTTTAGCTTTTCAATTCTTCAGGCAGTTTTGTTTGTTTGCCTGTTTGTTTTGTCTGAGGCTTCTGTACGAATGCATTCTAACTAGTCCTTGTGTCTATACCTCTGTCCCCTCCTCCTTTCACAGATGATTTTTCAAAGACTACTGCTTTCAAAATCCAGTGATGGTTTCCTGGAAACTCAGTCTACAACCATAGTATCATTAGGTGGAAAAATCCTAGGACACCTTTCCCTTGCTGTGATTTATTTATATACTGTAAATGTTAGTTTAAAACAGGGACATTTTGTATATTTATATTTAAAAAATAATTTGTCATTGGAATCAAATTTGTACAAAAAGGGAATGGTGACATTTTAGTTACTCAAAGAAAAGGAAGTTCATGCATGGCACTTAGTGCTTAATAGTGAATATTCAGCTTAGAAAGGGAAAGACATATATGATGGTATAAAATATTATAACAATATAGGGAATTTTTTTTTGTTTAACTTTTGAGTTTCTCCAAGAGGTAAACTTAGCACCAACACATGGAGTTGTTTAGTGGATGCTAGTTGAAACATCAAGGGGAATTTTTCACCAATTACTGTGATTCTGTAAATTCAGTGTACAAAACAGAATGTATAAGTGAGATACAGGACCTTGTTAAAGTACTGCAGAAGTTAGCTTAGAGATTTTTCTTATATATTCAAGGACACACAATGTCTTTTACTCTTTACTTGAAATTATAACCACACTGTACAAAGTAAAATTTGCCATTTAGAGAGAAGGAAACTTAAAATACAAAACATGTACGATATGTTGGATATGGAACATGCCAATCTAGACTTCATGAGCAACTGTATCTATGAGTTAATTATAGTCTTCAAGGTTGAGCAGGTCAACCTATGTGGAGATAGCAATGAGTCTAGCAGTCACAAGATACACCATAAAGTGCTCTCAGCAAGAATCTTTTTCATATATTTCATACAGAAGAATTTTTGCTGTAATAACTTGATATACTATTTCAGTTGATAATGGCTATGAATAGAAGAGTCATCAGATAGTGAACTCAGACACTCAGGAGCAACAGAAGGTCAAGTGATGCTACCGGACTCCCTGGAGCCGCTCACTTTATCACCTGCAGCACCTCCCAGGAAAACAATTCTGAATTAATTTCTAAACTTGGAAATTGAGAAAACAAGTTTCACATTCTATTGAGCCTCATCACTTCATTTTAAGTGTACCAAATCTAAAACTCTTTATTCCATTGAAATCGCAATGTCTGGAAGATGTAGTTGACGAAAAAAAAAAAAAATCCACATCCTTGGTGTTGCTTTGTTGTATTGTACCCAGTGTACAGCCTTACAGAAGGGGGCAAGCAGGGTGTAGTGTACATGCATGCCAACGATAATTAAACAGTTCTAACTCTGGCTTCATTCTTACCAAATTTCTTATCAAACTTGACATGGTTTCCTGTCTAAGATGCTATCATCTTTAATTTGGTGACAGAATGAAAAAGATGGGAGAGGCTAAAGATATAAAACAGAGAGAAAGGAAAGTCTTAGATGAGAAGTAAAAACAAGGCAGGAGAGGAAAAATAAAATACATGTCTTTAATAATTAGATAAGAATAGAGAAAACATAGAAATTAAAACTATGTTGTATTATTTCTTTTTATAAAAATGATTAGTACTCTAGCAATAACAAATATGTCCATTGTTAACAAAATTAAAGTGGGTTAAAAATGACTAGTGATAATAGTAAGGAGCATTTTAGTCATTTAAAATCTGAATGTGGGGGAAGGGAGCTTCACCAAGGATATACATGGATAAAGGTTATGACTTTATTCATAATAAAAAATGAAAAATAGAAAAAGTGACATGAATGTATGGTACTGCTATACCAACAAGTTGAATATATGAGATGGACTTTTTATTGGATAAAAGGTAGAGGCTTGGAGGATCGCAAAGGCTTTGTAAATATAGGATAAAATAGAAATAAAAGATCCTGAGAGACCACGATGTGAAACTATGAGGGTTAAGTAGAAGTTGTAATTGGAATATTAGAGATGCCAGGACCAAAGAACATTCACTGAGGAAAACTAGCTTTTCTCTATGTAGTTTTGACTCTATAGTCATAGAGTAGAGCCAACCTAAGGGAGAGGCTATATGTTGTGCAGATAACAAAGCTAAAAGAGTGGGGCTACCTCTGTCCTTTGGAGCCCAGCCATTTTTATCAAGGGCCAGATATGGAGTTGGGTTTTGCCCTGCTGAATTTTGTTCTTCCTTTGGTCCAATCATTTCTAGTCACACCCAGTTTTTCCATTCTGAATAAAAACATTTATTTGTGCTACTGTATGATAAAAAGAAAAAAAATAAAAGATATTGTTTCTCACTGGAAAAAAATCTCAATGTATTGTAAGTAACGAACATTCAAAATGCTAACAAATATATGCCATTGGGAAGATAAAGATAGAGTCATTGACAATTCTCATATTTTCTTTAATATGTTTCATGATTTTTTTTCTTAAATTGAAACTCTAAATGACTGCTGGAAAGATACAGTTCAAAATGAATGGATAGTGTAGTTATAAGGATAATGGCATCTAATTAGGAGACACACATATACAAATATATGGAATGAATACAATATACACAATTATATGTTCTTATATAAACATAGGTATTAGGATGCATTTGTTGAAGTATACTTGAAGGATTTATATTCACCTTTTCCTTCTCTTATGAGTTTGAGTCTATTTTTCCTGTACTTGTAGTTAAAAGCAAACATGGCACCCAGTTGTTCTCTGACCTACCCCACATTAGCAGTGTTTGAGGAAGACTGGATTTATACTAAGGTGGCTTATAATGCTACCAACAGGGGAGGTTTAGAATTGTGCCTGGAGACATTCCCAGGATAAACCAATTAATGATGTGATTTATGCATGAGTACTCTAAAGTAATTACTTAGTACTATATATTGTGATCATAAATGCATGAGAATATAATTACCTGACTTTAACTTTATTCAATTTAATGAACTTTATTTAATTTATAGGGCAGACTTTATTGATCTTTTGATCAACTGAATATATTGTGACTTCAGATATATGTATATATATATGTGCATATAAATATAAACGAAAGTTATGAAATCACTGAGTAGTTTTTCTTGTATCAAACTTCTGCATTATTTTTATGACTCTCCTCATCTATCTGAATATGCTATTGGATTATGTAATATTTTACCAATAAATGTTACATCATACCAATGTGTTCCCTCATCTCACAATAGTTGTGCAAATGAAGGTCCTCATTGCTAGGCAAATAGGAGTGGAATCATTTAGGGATGACAGTTGGCTTCTCTAAGTCACAGTCTGACCACACCTTTCTTCTTCACTGTGCTACATGTGCATGTACAGGTAGTCTCAAGGCAGCTGAGATAAACATGGAAGTGGGAATGTCCTTCAAATAATCATAAAACAGGATGAGAAACACGTGTGATCCCCACATTATGACATCAAAAGAACCCTGATGTTCGATTGTGTTTGAACTGCTTCTTCACTTATTAGATTTACATAGAAATGGTTAGTAAATGGCAAAAGCCATTAATAGTTTTAGCCCAAATAGGTATAAATATTATAAAAAGAATTTTTGATAGTTCAACCTGAAAATGATCCATGGAAAATTCCCATTAAATTTCTAAATTTTGAGTATTCATGTTCTTGTATACATCCTATGCATAGATTGAAAATGCCAATAAAATAAATAATATATGCCTAAAAACAAAGTCAAATACCTTCCTTAAATAAAGCTAATAAGAAATAAAGAATTACATAAAGTGATAAAAATGTGTTTTTAGGACTTCATCAGGAAGAATTCAATATAAGCTTCATATATATATGTACATAGATATATATGCTTTATCAACTTAAGCCCTGCAAAAAAATATATTTTGCAAAGACATCTGAGATACCTAATTCAAATGGAATGTTTTATAAGTTGAGCATAAGAAACTTCAGTTTTCAAAATGAAACCTTTAACAGACACCAACTTCCTTTTTAGTTTAATCATAATCTATTTTGTTCTCTTCCTATGCTTGACTTTTTGTCAGAATTTTAGCCTAATGAGCAAATTGTGTAACTGAAAATTATCCAAACAAATAACCAGGAAAACAGCTGCCAGTTCCAAATTCTCTGTGTATTTTTTAATTTAAGTTTTTTATTTCTTTTTATTTAAAAACAAGTTTTGATTTAAAACACGTCATAAGTCTTGACGAATTTGTTGATTTGTTATTTATTAAAGCAATACAATGTTTTCACAATATGTGACAGTAAACTACAAGTTTGATAATGTAAAGTAAGACCTCATTCAAGAGGAAGAGAGAATATAGATATTATATCTTACAGGGTTGAAACATGAAGAATGCATTAATAGCAGATACATGTTAATGGAATTTTTTTGCTAAGAAGTATATAAAATAAATACAAGAAAACTACATTAAGATAATATCTGGGGGTCAGTGGTTTGGCTCATACACTATATGAGCCAAATATACACACATTATAACAATGTATTCTCCCAAACCTTACCACCTGGGTTTTATTTCCAAAATCCTTATGTTGACAGTCAATTACCAATTCCCACACATTTTTTTCTGACCTATATACATGTGGCATCGCACATGTGTGTTCATACACATATTCACACATTGAATGAGTAAATAAAAAGCAATAAATTTCTTCTGCTACTAAGTATAATGAGATTATTAAGCTATGCAGAATTTGAAGATCATAAGTCTGTATTTTAATCATTATAAAAACCATGTTGATGTTGTCCATTCATGCACTAGGGATAAATTATGGTCCCACTGTCAGATGCCCCACTTACTGCAGAAATCACACAACTGTCATCCACTTTCAGAAGGAATAGTTCAATCCCATGGGGTTTTCCCAGCTGGCAGTGCAGATTCAGTGAGCTCCAAGTAGCTCAAGTCAGCTGTCTCCATAGGCTTCCCCATTCTGATCTTGATTCCTTAGCTCATATAATCCCTCCTCCCTCTCTTTTACTGGACTGGGACCTCAACCCAGTGTTTACTTAACCTGGCCCTCGGCATTAGCCTCCATCATTTGCTGGTTGAAGGTTCCTGAGGCTGATTACAGGGGCAGTCTATTGTAGGCACCCTTTCCACTATTGCTTAGTTTTATCTGGGGTCATCCTGTGAATACCTGGGAATTTTCCTAGCACAGGGTTTCTCCCTAACTTTAATCCGGTTACCTCTATTATCGTATTTCTTTCATTGTTCTACCTCTATGTACTTCTCCATTCCAACCATCATATTCCTTCGTATTCTCTTCTTGCCTTCCTTTACCTCATGCCCACCCCCATGCCCCCAATTTACTCAGGAGATCTTATCTATTTCCCCTTCTCAGGGACATCCATGGATGTATCTCTTAGGGTCCTCCATTTCTCTGGGGTTCTTCACAAATGTTCTATGAGAAAGTTAATGACAGAAGGTAAAGGAAGAACCATTAAATATCTGTTCTCGAGTTACTCTTACTTTATATAGTGGGAGAAATTAATGTTGCGAGTGGTGAAAGGCATTTTGTGCCTTTATTTACTGATTAATGACATTAAAAAAAACTGTACTACGAAGTCAAAAGTAAAATTTTCCACTCATGGTATTTTTTTTTCATATGAGAAGGCTGTAAATTTAATTTATAATTATGGACCCAAATGCTCTTATTTTCAAGAAAATTCAGTGTAATTCTATAAGCAAGCAGAAAGCAGTGACCAAGGTCTTGAATTTGAAAGTCAACTGAATATCTGTGAGAGTCACCAGATGTTATCTTATTCAAACAACTCCAAATCTCAAACAGTATTACAAATATATGTCATTTATGGTTTGTGTCTTTTAATATCTTTTGAACCAAGTATAATTTTAGCAATAGAGACATGTATTTATATCCTGTTGTAAAAATAAATATAGGTTTCTAATTGTACAAGATAATATTAAATTGAAAGGGAATGCTTTTGTAAATAACACATGATTTTCTCCATAAAGATTATTCTTTGGAAAGATGCATGAGTTTTCTATACAGATTGTAGTAATGAGAACATTGGGAAGTTTCCATATGGGTTAGTGGTAAGCATTTTTCATGCTCTGAAGACCCAAGTTTGAATCTTGTAATTTAAATAATTAAGATGGGTTGTCTACGTTTCACTTCTGAACTTGACATAAATTTCTTGCATAAAAGCAGATACATGTGTACACACCAGCATGCACACACACATAAAATAAATGTTAAAAAGTTAAAGATTCTTAAAACAGTATACTAAAGAAAACATTTTGAATTCTTACATATATATATATATATATGAACTATATGAACTTATTTGAGTCTGCCATCACCCTACACAAATTATGTAAACTAATTAGCCTTTATTTATTTTTATTCTCTATGGAGACCACTAACAGATTTTGCCTTTGCTTTTTAACACATACATGATGCTGGGTGAAATGATATATTCTATTTAAATTAACCCCTGTACAGTGGAGTGGAACATGACCACAAACTACTTAGATTAATGACAACAGAAAGTGGTCATTAGACTTTTGTTTTAGTAACCAAGAGGAAAACTGAAATAGTTTGGATTATTTCAGTGCTTAGCAAACAGAGACCTTGCATTAGTTACTTTTGCCATTGCTATGATCAGTTTTCTGACAATAGCAGTTAAGGTATCAAGAGCTCATGACGGCTCACAGTGGAGTTCAGTTGAGGCGACTAGTCAAGGATTTTCAGTCAGGAAACAGAAATTCATAAACGTTGATGCTCTGCTGTTTTTTTCCTGTTTATTAAGTTGGATGCTGTAGCCTAAGACATAATTCCACTGGAATTTAGGGTCTTCCCACTTCATTTGATTCAATCTTGACTCTATCTCACAGGCATGCTATGAGATCTATGTTCTACATGAGTCTATATTACTACAATATAATGTGGTATGAAAATTAATCATATTCTCCTACAATTGTGTGCTGGCTGTCAGACTCCCATATTTTTGTGGATCTTTATGTTTAATCTATAAGTTCTTCTTTTAGGGATTTCATATTCTTTTTATTGAATAAAAAATTGTTCCAGTTTTATTGCTCTTACTTCAGTACACAGACTATAACTTATGATTGCATTCATAAAACATATAAAAGAAGAGTAAATATCTATTTCAGCATTAATTAGATGAAACACTGGCAAACAGGTACTTAAAAAGGAGAAAATATGTCTCAGTTTTATATAGCAGATATAAAAATAAACAATGCTTTCTATATGTATACATTTTTAAATTTTATATGTCACAATTTTGTTATTGAATGAACACTTCTAATTTATTAAAAAAATGGATGTCACATATCTCAGAGAAAAATCTTAATCTAAGTTTGGTTTAATTTTCAAACAATGAATGAATTCTTTTACTATATCATTGTGTGCTCATACTTAAATATTCAATTATAAATTTTAAAATATTAGTTATTGCAATGACAAAAATAATTTATTTATATTATGGGTTCTATACAAAACAGTGTGAAATAGGAATCTTTTTGGTTTAATAAAGATATATTAATACTGTCATTTTTGACAGTGTCAGCAAGTATGAACAGAAGATAATCTGCACAATGTCCCTTAATCACAAGATGTAGAATCAGTGTTCAAGCAAGACGTCTGGTTGCAAGTTGACAAAAAGAGTCCATAGTTATTCTTCTTTATAGCATTTATATCTAAATTCATAATCTTCAACAGCAGATTGTGGTGTATTGAACTAAATAAATGACATGTCCATTATATTTGTGAACTGAAATACAGTCCCTTACTGTTACTGTGTGCTGGAACATTTTCTAGCTTCACTTCGGTTGAATGAATTCATCTCAGCAGTCAATCAGATCAATAACTTGAGGCTTTGATTTTTTTTTCCTAAGATGTTAATAATACAGAGCTTAAAAGGAGGACTTTCAGAGACAGGTGCCTGCATCTCTAGGAGCTCTTAATAATAGAATCTAGGAATCTTTGAATAACAGATTCATTCTTGTTTGATAGGTACCTTAGAAAACAGGACACAGGACTGTTTTTTTTTTTTAACAATCTTTAAACAGCCTTTTCTTATAAACTAGCTCATGCTTCTTTCTAAACTTTACAAAAGATACTTTCACACTTTCATCTTATTATAGTACTATCTGTAGTTTGAGCTTAAGAGATGTGACAACTTCCTTATACATTACCTCTACCATAGGTGCTATACTTCTGATGCTGACTGTCCTTTCAGCTGAAATAGAAACAGAAATTACATGAGAAATCACAGCATTTCTACTTTTCCTAGCTGGGATCAGTAACTGCAAATGGTCTTTCTTCACATAAAATGTAAATATTTGCTTGCATAATAGATCATTTGTTAATGCTGTTTGAGACTGTGTCGAAGACCAAGTATATGCTCTTCTGGCTTTGAATGCTTTGGGTGGAATTTTAATGTACCACTAATGAACTGAGTTTCAATGCTAAACACATGTTCTACATCAGAGCTACTTCTCCAGGCCTCACTCTAAGTACTAATAGACAAAATGAATTAAATCAGGGGCTCAAATATTTAGTCCATATTACAAATTTTTGTCATCCCCATGCCATTGCAAAAACTAAACTGTCTTCCTATGGTTTTAACATGACACTTTAGAGATAACAAGAAAAGAAAAACAACTCCTGATCTTAGACTGACATATTATTAAAATTCAGTTGTTGAAAGAGTATTTTACAAAGGCTATAAAATGGACCAGTTACATAGTGTTACAATTTATTTTGATGATACAAACAAGAGTATTTAGAATCAATAGTCTTAGCAATTTCTTGTGCTAGGCTATGGAAGGAACAAAATAACATAGTAGTACCAAGATCTAGTTGGACTACTAGTTACCAAGTATTCAAACTTTGTAAGCAGCTAGTGAGAACACATTGACTCCAGCATCATTAGACAAACCTTTGCCCATCAATTCTTCATCTTCTTGCATGTATTCTAGAGACATAATGATAATAACCCCACCCACAAAGAGTTGTTACAAACAGATAGCACATAACAAAACCAGTTTCGATGGATGTTTTTCTGATCCTAGAAACTATAATTTGCATAACTCTAATTTTGATTTATGTACAAAATGCTAACTAGACTGACTAATGCTTCACTGTTTTCATTTGATTTTTTGTTACTTTTCCCTCACCCGTGATTTTTATTTAAGCAAGTCCTGACATCTTTAATTTAAATTGTTTTTATTTTTTTAAAATTAACACAAAAATTTAAGTAGTATTTAAAAGTTGTATTTCAGTAAGAATAGGAATTTTGAAACATCTGAGGTTAAAAAGAAAATTCATAAGGACCACATACCACATTTCTTCACCCATCAGATCATACCTATATCAGACAACTCATTTAACCTAACCATCTATCTAGAGTCATTCTATAAATTACTAAAAAAAATTGAAAATTACTTAAAGAATGATAGTAGAAATCTACTCAATGGTCCTTTAAATCTTTTCAATGTCAGAGTATTTGAGGAAATTACTGTAACTTTTGAATTATTTCAAAACATCTCGTAAAATATAAGACATGGAGCACAGCCACACTCTCATAAATGTAAGAACAATTTTACAACATGTGATTTAGCTATCACAGTTGCTTTTACTGAAAACTCTGGAGCATGCTCTGTCTCTAAGCATTTTTAAGGGCTTCAAATACAGTCATTGTGAAGCTGTGACTGAGGAGCATGCCTTCTCATTGCAAAGGTTCTACATAGCTCCCTCCTGCCAGTGTGCATTCACTTACAGTCAGCCACTTCCAACAATAATTGTTCCTATGGGTCTCAGTAGTTTGGTTGGGATAAAATTTCCCATTCTCCCAAAGATTTTTAAAATAAACCTGACCACAAATACATAATTTCTTTATTATTCATGAACTAAAATTGTTTGGTTCATATGTTGTGATTTTGTTTTCTTGGCTACACATACAATAATAAGCCAAAGTAATTTTAGATTCACAGTCTAATGTGGGCATCACTCTAGAGTATATAGTGCCACAGTGCCACATGAAAGTGGCATTTACAGGAACTAGACAGGGATGTCCTCTCTCCCCTTATCTATTCAATATAGTTCTCGAAGTTTTAGCTAAAGCAATAAGGGAACGAAAAGAGATTAAGGGCATACAAATTGGAAAAGAAGAAGTGAAGCTATCTCTATTTGCAGATGATATGATTGTATACATAAGTGACCCACAAAATTCTTCCAAAGAACTGCTACAGC
>PVIH01006570.1:0-22539 GCA_004025045.1 Sigmodon hispidus
ACACCCTCATAAGGCCTGACGGAGAAAAGAAGGCATATGTTCGATTGGCTCCTGATTATGATGCTCTGGATGTTGCCAACAAAATTGGGATCATCTAAACTCAGTCCAGCTGGCTAATTCTAAATATACTTTTTCCACCATAAAAAAAAAAAAAAAAAAAAAAAAAAAAAAAAAAAAAAAAAAAAAAAAAAAAAAAAAAAAAAAAAAAAAAAAAAAAAAAAAAGAGTCAAGAGGACAGAGCAGAGTGAAATGGAATTGTCTTCTCAGAACATGGTACTACCCCTGCACTGGATCTCATAGCAGTTGTGATCACTAGCACAAAAGCTGAACAATACTGGATCTGTCAACATCCTGTCATGGAAGAGGAACCCATTAAAAGAATACTGCCACTGAAGCCCATTATGTAGGTGATGATAGCTAGGAGGACCCATCTCTCCCTAAGTTATTGACAGCCAATTATAGCCAATCACTGGGGACAAGAGACACACTTTCCTCAGTGGCAAGGAGTCCTGTAAGTGTGCTTTACCCAGAACTATGTAAGCAACCCTAATGAAGCTCAGTGGGTCAAAAAAATCAAGGCAGGAAAGTAGAAGATGAACTAGGTAGAAAGAAGAAAGGAATCAATAGGAGTGGGAGGGGAAGCAGGAAAGGGTAATGAGGTGAACACAATAAAAGTACATTATATATGGGGCCAGGGAGATGGCTCCGCGGGTAAAAGCACTTGCCCTTCAAGCCTAAAACCAGAGTTCAATCTCCAGGACTCACATAAAAAAGGCAGACGCAGTGGACTTAATTCCAGCACTCACTCCTGTTAGGATTCTACTCTAGCTTCTGAAGCCAAGCCCCATTTAAGAAAAATTCCCGGGGCTGGAGAGATGGCTCAGAGGTTAAGAGCACTGACTGTTCTTCCAGAGGTCCTGAGTTCAATTCCCAGCAAAACCACATGGTGGCTCACAACCATCTATGATGAGGTCTGGCGCCCTCTTCTGTAAAACTGTATGCATAATAAATAAATAAATAAATAAAAAAAATTTTAAAAAAAAAAAAAAAGAAAAATTCCCTGCTGCCAACACCCTCTCTTTGCTTCTGTCCTCCAGGGAGCGTTCTTTATCTCTATCCACTCCCGGCTTCTTTCTCTCTCTTCCCCCCCCCCATTATTATAACAATATCTGCTATAAAGTCCTTCTACATAAAAACAGCCTCCAAGTGTCCCCTGCATAGGGCATGAGGCCTCTCCATTCACAGACATTTGCCACCAGCTAAATAGATCAAACATATGATCCCAACAACTCCCATAGCACTTCTACAGAGATAGAAGACAGAAACAGAACTACCAGTAGGTCAAGGGCCACATAGCCTAGAGTATACAGTATAGCAGCAGAAACAAAGTTCTGGCCCAATAGAAAGACAAGAGCTCATTCCCAAAAGCTGTCTTCCAACCCCCACATACATGTAACCACACTCAATGATGCTCTACTGCACACAATAATAACAAAGTTTTTGTTTTGTTTTGTTTTTCAAGACAGGTTTTTTCAGCATAACAGCCCTGGAAAAAATAATTTTTAATTAAATAAATAGTAGTATACACCTTTAACCCCAATAGTCAGGAGGAAAACAGACAGATTTCTGAGTTTAAAGACTATATAGTTGAATTCCAGGTTAACTACGGCATCACAGATTGCCTCAACAAAAAAGAAAATTTAAATACATCGTATATGTATGAAAATGCTATTATGAAACCAATTATTATATATAATGAATATGTGCTAATATGTTACATGTGGAGATCACAGTATAACTTTCAGAAACTATCCTTTCCTTCTTCTACCATGGAATCCAAGAATTCAACACAGGTTGTCAGACTTATATGGCAAGTGTTTTTATCAGATGAGCTATTTCACTGACCCCAAAAACATTTTTTTTTTTTTTTTACTTCGAGATCATCTTTATTAGAAGAAGTAGACAGAGGTTGTTTATGGGATGGAATTTTAACAACGTGTCATTATTGTCTAATTCACACCCCTCCCCACATAAGTTTTTAGCAGGACATTAACCACTCAAAAAAAAGACATTTCCAGATTAACTTTGTGATCATGGAACACATGAAAATTTTGATCAATAGAATATGACTGAAAAAAAGACAAGCAACTTCCAGATTAAGCATTTTCCCTTTCTAAATGGATGTAGAAATGGAAGTGAGTCACTGAGGGCCAAGCACAGGAGGACAACACCCTAAAAGACTGGTACAACAAGAGAGACAGGGCCTGAGCTTCATGCAGTTCACTTTTATGGGAAAGAAAGACGTCTATAACTTTAAGATACAACCAAATCAAGTCATCAGTACAAGAGTCCCCCAAATTTATATATTGGAACTTTCAATTTCATCTATTTATCTAATACAGCTTGACTGAACAATGGAAATGATACATGACAGACACACAGTTATTCTCAAATAAGTGGGAGACATGCAGCATAACACAGTCTAAATTAAAGCGATGATCCTAAGGATACTGATGGCACTATCAGCCAAAAAAGCATAAAAGTACAGGCTACAGGAAAAATAGAATAATCCAATGACAAAAAGGTATGCAGTTATACACAATGAACTGTACTTCAAGAATTGTTGGACACTGTTGAGGACATAGGAAGGAAAAAAGAAGTTGTTCCTCATCTATTTATTCCTCTCTTGGTCCCTACAACACATTAGGCAGAGTAAAGAAAAACAGGCTATATGAGTGTGAGAGCTGGGGTGATCCTGCATGTCCCTTCATCAGAATATAAGCAACCATTAACATCCAGTTGGCTAAAAGGGACCTTGTTCACTAACAGTGTCTCTTCAATCTGGGCCATGAAAAAGGAAAAAAAATCTTTTTAATGCATCACAGATAAATAAGTTTATACATAGCGCATTCCCACTTTATACCACACCATCACCATTCTGCTTTCTAAAGACAACAGGGTTTATTACTGATTTTCCAAGCAGAAACTTCATTTCTATCCATCCCTTTATAGATATCAGATAAGAGAGAATCTTTACTGATTTATCTTGGATTCCACAATCATTGAGATTCTTTGATCAAAACCTTAGGCGTTTGGTTCTAATGGTGTGTGTACTTGTCTAGGGACTTAGTGTATAGAGCACTGAACAGAGAGTCAAAAAATAAAAATACTGCTCTCATAGAAGACACTGGATAAATAAATAAATAAATAAATAAATAAATAAATAAATAAATAAATAAATCCTTAGGGTCCTGTCCCTTACCAGCCTTTTTTTCTTTTCAACCTAGCCTAGTCATTCATTATCTCTGACTGTTTGACTAATCACGGCCCCATCCCTTGGGACTCAACTCCTATACTTCTTTAGTATTAAGTACATCATACATCATTGTAGTGACATTATATTGTTACATTGTAAATAACTGTCCCACCTACTAGTTTAATAAAAATGCTGATTGGCCAAAGGTAGACAGGAAGTATGGGCAGGGGTACCAGTCTAAGAAAACTCTTTAAAAAAAAAAAAAAAAGATGCCAAAGAGAACCAAATAAGTCGCCAAGACACACACACACACACACACACACACACACACACACACACACACACACACACAAAGAAAAAACAAACTAAAATGCTACTCTAAAAAAAAAAAAAAAAATACCAGGGCTAGAGAGATGGCTCAGCAGTTAAGAGCACTGACTGTTCTTCCAGAGCACCTGAGTTCAATTCCCAGCATCCACATGGCAGCTAATAACTGTCTGTAATTCCAAGATTTGACACCCTTACACAGTTATACATGCAGACAAAACACCAGTTTACATTATTTCAAAAAATAAAAATAAAAAGGGAAGGAGGGAGTGAGGAAAAGAAGACAAAAACATAGCAACCAACAATATAAGGTGCTGAATAAAGTTTCCCTTCCCACATTCCTGTTTCCGTTGAGATGTGTACATACTCCATTCATTACAATATTGTCAGAGATGGCTCAAATGTTAAGAGCACTGGCTGCTCTTCCAGAGGTCCTAAGATCAAATCCCAGCAACCACATGGTGGCTCACAATTACCTATAATTCAATCTGGTGCCCTCTTCTGGCATGCATATATAATAAATCTTTCTTTAAAAAAGTTATCAGTTGAGGGATGGTAGTACATGCCTGCAAATCCCAATACTCAAGAGGCAGAAGCAAGAAAAGCAAGCATTTTAGGCCAGCTTTAGAAGCATAGAAAGACAAAAGGTACCCTGGACAACATGACTCTATCTTCAAAGAAAAAAAATAATAAAAGCCTCACAGATAAAAAGATTTAGCAACCAGACTGCTAACTATAACCTGGTAATCTTAGAACTGAGGACTGAAAATCTGAGGCAAACTGAGGCTACATAAAGAGAGTCTGTCTTATACTCCTCTCTTGCAGGGTGTGAAAAAGAAAGGCAACTTAAAGCTTCTATTCAAGACAATCGTAGCATCCTTTCAGACCCTTTGGTATCTCCTTGCAGAAATTCTTTCCTCACTCTCAGTGGCTAGATTCATATCAATGCTCTTCTGTAATCTCTTGTAGTTCTTACTCTCTCAATGAGCTTTATTGAGAGGGACAGAGGGTCTCAAAGTCAGAATATAGCCAAGGCTGACCCTGAACTCCTGCTTCCTCTATCTCTACCTCCCAAGTGCTAGGTTTATAGGCATGACAACTATGGCCAGCTTAACAAGCTCTTTATTTTATAATTCAACTTTATGCTCAATTTTTAATTTTTTTCTACCCTGTATTTTGATGATATAACTCTCCAACTCTCTAACCTACACCAAAGTGACATGTGCAAAAGCCTAAGTACAGAGCCACTTGATGTTCCACTCTTACCAGCAGAAGGGGTATGTGGAAGGAAACACACTGACCTGAAGTCAGGAGACAAGTTCTTATTCCAGCTGTGCCACTCAACCTGTGTGATCCAGCCACTTTGCCTCTAGCCTCCTTTCAAAACTCCCCGTACCATTTTACAAGTCTACACTTAATATTTCAAAATGGTTCCTCTCAAATTACTCCATCTCTCAAGTACTCTGCATTTTCCCTGCTTTATCGCCCTATATGCAATATATTATCAAGTCTCTCTTCTAAAACTGAACTTTCTGCTTTAGCAAAGATTATTATTTGGGAGAATGTTTATTTGAGCTTTTTGTTTTTACAGAGTCTTGCCTAGGCTCACCTCAAATTCTCAATCTTCCTGCTTCAGCCTCCAAAGTGCTAAAATTACAGGGCTGAGATTAAAGACAAAGGTTGTCACTTTAATGAGGCAGTGTGCAAAAAAGCAAAGCCTAGCATAACAATAAGAAAGCACTAGAGTTTTAGTCCTGGTTCTGCACTGAATAAACCATGTCATTTCCACACCTCTATTTGTACTTATAATAACTAAGTAAGGCAGAAACTATTTGTTTAGCTCTAAAAATCAAACCAGTGCTCTTTTGGCACGCGTGTACAGGTGCATGTGTGTGTGTGTGTATGTGTATGCTGAGATAGGGTCTCATATTTTAGTTCAAACTAGCCTAGAACTCATGGCAATCCTCCTGCCTCCAACATGTTAAGAATACAGGCATAGGGGGCTGGAGAGATGGCTCAGCGGTTAAGAGCACCGTCTGCTCTTCCAGAGGACCCGGGGTTCAATTCCCAGCACCCACATGGCAGCTAACAACTGTCTGTAGTTCCAGTTCCAGGCAAACACCAAGGCAGATAAATAAATAAATAAAGTTTAAAAAAAAAAAAAAAAAAAGAATACAGGCATAAGCCATCACACCTGGCTTACCTCTCAAGAATCTCAAATTCTTGATGATTATATTTAATCTCAATGATAATATACTTCTCTCCCTTTAGAGAAGAAGTTATTTCCAAAGTACACATCTATACACTGATACAATACATAATGCTACAGATTATAAACACACAAATGTGGACAACAGATGGGACTTTGAAAACATGCAAAAACTTGGTCTATGTATAGTTATATCCATATCCACAGAAGTAAACTTAAGCCCATGCCTCAAGAAAATAGATACACTGTTATCAGTGACAGCAAATTGCTCGTGATAACTATTAGTTATCATTTTAGCATGCTAAAAACTTGAGTAATGAGAAAACAGCCTAACAGCTTGTGAACATTACAACTTCTTCCTCCTGATTACTTATGAACTACTGACTTATCCTTTACATTTGACACATGCATCTAATTCATAGTAACCAAGAGGTTTAATATGTGTATTCAAATAATCTCTTTAGTAAACCACATTCCATATATTCTCTACACCAAAACAACAATTACTCACACTGAATGAAAAACAAAGTTAAATGACTAACAGGTATTAGTCAAATTAGGAAAATTTCTTGACATAGATATTACAGCACTGACTTTACAGTCCTTAAAAACAAAGCCTGGAGTGATGGCTCCTTTAATCCTAGCACTCAGAAGCCTGGTCTATACAGCAAGTTCCAGGACAGCCAAGGCTCAAAATGGAGTAGAGGGGGCAGGGAAGTCTGCAATGTGGTTCATTGTAGCACATGCTTAGGATGAACAAAGTCCTGGATTCAATACCTACACCAACAAAAAACAATATAGCACTGTCCCTAATGGTGCACACCTTTGATACCAGGTGGATCTCTGTTAGTTGAAGCCAGCCTCGTCTACATTGTTTCAGGACGACCAGAGGTACATAAAAATAAGATTTATTTATTATGTACACAGTGTTCTATCTCCATGCATGCCTGTATACCCAGAAGAAGATGCCAGAAGAGGGCACAAGATCTCATTATAGATGGTTGTGAGCCACCATGTGGTTGTTGGAAATTCAACTCAGAAACTTTGGAAAAACAGGCAGTGTTCTTAATCTCTGAACCATCTCTCCAGCCCAAAACAAAACATTGTCTCTTAAAAAGAAAAAAAAAAAAAAAAAAGTGTATCATAGTTTTAAAAGCACAGCATAGGTTGGCTACTAATCATGGCTAGCCTTTTCAATCTTACAAAAGAATACATAAAATCTAGTAAATTCAACTATAACAACATTAGTGGGAGGACTAGGTTCAGGGTAAGAATGCTTGTCTAACATGCACAGGGCTCTGAATTTGATCCCAAGCATCACAAATACACAGAAGATATATACATACAACCAGTAAGGTTTTTGGTCTCTCTGAGATAGAATATTATGTATCCCAGGCTGACCTTGAGCTTCTGATCTCCCTGCAACCAATTCCTGAATATTGGCCTAGTTTTATGAGATTCTGGGATACAAAATCAGGGGTCCATTCATGTTAGACAAGTATTATACTAACTATGATACATGTCCAGCTTCATAATGAGTAAGTTTAAGTGATTTTCAAATATTTAAGAATACCATTTGGGACTGGAGAGATGGCTGTTCTTCCAGAGATCCTGAGTTCAATTCCCAGCAACCACATGGTGGCTCACAATCATCCACAATGACATCTGGTACCCTCTTCTGTATAAATGCATACACAATAAAAAAAAAAAAAAAAAAAAAAAAAAGAATACCATTTGAAGTGATGTACTCAATGAAAATGGTCAATGGAAAGCAGCTGCCATTGCTACTTCAAAAAAGTAATTAACGAATTTATTAAATAATGTACGTCAAAATTTGGCAGCCTTGGCACTACTGACATAGTGGCTAGATGACCCTTTGTGGGGAGAAGGCATCCTATTGACTATGTGATAGTTAGCAGCATCCCTGGTCTATACCCACTACATACTAGTGGTATCAGTAGTACCAGTAAGGTTGACATTCAAAAACATCTATAGACATTTTTAAAAGACGCATGAACACAAAAATTCATCTTCCTTGGGAAGATGGCTCAGTGGTTAAGAGCACCAACTGCTCTTCTGGAGGACCAGGGTTCAATTCCCAGCACCCACATGGCAGCTCACAACTGTCTGCAGTTACAGTTCCAGGAAAAACACCAAGGCAAATAAATAAATAAAAAGTTAAAAAAAAAAATCATCTTCCATTAAGAACTACTGAGGAGCTGAAAAGATGGCTCAGCAGTTAAACACTTGCTCTTGCAGAAGACATTTGTTTGGCTCCCAGCACCCACACAGTAGCTCACAACTATCAATAACTCTATTTCCAGGGTATCTGGTGCCTTCTTCTGACCTATGGAGGCACCAGGCATGCACATGTCACACATACATACTTGCAGGCAAAATCTAAAAAAAAAAAGAAAAAAAAGAAAGAAAAAAAGAAAACTTTAAAAAAAAAAGTAAATAAACTAATGAAAATAAAAAAGAACTACTGGGGGGCTGGAGAGATGGCTCAGAGGATAAGAACAGTGCCTGTTCTTCCAAAGGACCCGAGTTCAATTCCCAACATCCACATGGCAGCTCACAATTGTCTGTAACTCCACTTCCATGGGATCTGACACCATCATACAGGCATACATGCAGGCAAAGCCCAATATACATTAAATAAATAATTTTTTTAAAAAACTACTGAGCTAGAACGATCATCAGTACTCATCCTCACTGTAAAGAGAAGTCTAAAAAGCACAGGAACCAAAATTACAGACACATTTTACTGAGAAGACTAGATGAGTCATGGTGGAGTTATGACCTAAGTTTTCCAGTCCTCTTCTAAAATAACAGTCTCTAAAAGGCAAGAGCAACACACAAAAAGAGGCATACCATTTCCATGCCTTGCCTTTGCTGGCAGTCCTTAAAGTTCCTGACTCACAAAGCCAGAGAAAACATCACAGACAAGGGAAGTACGCTAAGCTTAAAGCCTTCTTCTAACTCCACAACTACAGGATGCAGATCTTTCAGTGCTTCTGTGTCTCACTTTGGCTTAAGGCAGTAAATGTGCCAATAGATGCACAGAAAAGGTTGTGCGGAAGTACTCAAACCCAACTGTACTGGCTGGTTTGTGTGCCAACGTGACAGAAGCTAGGGTCATCAGAGAGGAAAGAGCCTCAGTTAAGGAAATGCCTCCATGAGATCCAGCTGGAAGGCATTTTCTCAGTTAGTGAGCAATGGAGGGGGGTCGAGCTCATAGTAGGGTGGTGCCATCTCTGGGCTGTTGGTCCTGCATTCTGTAAGAAAGCAGGCTGAGCAAGCCATGGAAAGCAAGTCAGTAAGCAACACCCCTCCATGGCCTCTGCATCAGCACCTGCCTCTAGGATCCTGCCCTGTTTGAGTTCCTGCCCTTACTTCCTTCAGTGATGAACAGCAATACTCAAGTATAAGCCAAATAAACTCTTTTCTCCTCAAATTGCTTTTTGGTCATGGCACTTCATTGCAGCACTAGAAACCCTAAAACACCAACGAACCAAAATATTGAGGGAAATGTATATTCTAATTAAAGGGTTTAGGAGGAATTTTTTTCCAGTTCAACTACTATAGACAATCTTTGTATTCTAGCACAAGATGCCAAACAAAACCATTTTATCTGTTGACAGGAAACTCAATGTTTCATGGGTTTATGACAACGAAGTATGAGTTCAATTCCTAGTATCACAAAACAAATGGGTCTTATTTACTAAACAGTGAGAAAATTATTCTGGCACACAATCACATCTACTTCTGTTTTTCTTAAGATGAATATCACAGGAAACAGTAAACCATTGCAAATTAAAAAAAAAAATATTGATACAAACCTAATGCTTCATTATGTGAAAAAAAAAAAATTCCCAACCAAACGTTCCTTCACTCATGTTAAAGCTGCACATTGATTTTCCACTTTTTATGGATGATAAATGCCCTGAAGTCCATAGGTTTTTAAGTGCACTTTTCCGAAGCAAAACTTCGAACCACGCCAGTTTAGTCCGTTAGTTTGTTCTTCACCTTTCATAAAATATTCCATTTCATATTCAAATATGAAGACTGAGATTTGCTAAAAGATTCTTCAATCGC
The DNA here is from genome assembly GCA_004025045.1 of Sigmodon hispidus. Lineage (NCBI taxonomy): Eukaryota > Metazoa > Chordata > Mammalia > Rodentia > Cricetidae > Sigmodon > Sigmodon hispidus. Next base: position 9,891 of record PVIH01006570.1, read on the forward strand.
TACTATTGATCCCCCTCCCCCCACTTTAGATTTCACAATTGAAACTTGCAATCATTTCAGGAGCATACCCATTAAGCAAGAATAGTGCCAGGTAAGATGACAGGCGAAAATGCATGAAAGAATTGATGGTGGGACTATCTGGCTTTCATTTAGTACTTTTACTACCTCGTTTTATGTCTTGGAAAAGCCAAAGGACCCGAACTTAACTCAAGAAACTTGCAAAGCAAAACAACCAATTTTAGCCAGTTCTTTTATCTCCTAACATGGAGATAAGCACGAGTGGAAAACGAACTTTACTAATACTTGTCAGTGCCTCAAGGTCGTGGCAACTAAAACAAAACCTTTCAAATCCAAGGCCGCACCGGAACATTCCAGCACTTTATGGCTGAACACTATGGTCAGGGCCGTAAAGACTGCGGGTCTCTAGGCTCAGCTTCCCGACTCTGGAGCGCGCCGCCGCCCGGCACGCCCTGCCCTGTACAGGGCGGAGCTCGACGGCCCAGACTACCGGGCCGCGGCCGAGGGCTCCCGGGCTGAAACTGAGGATGCTGCCCGCTCCAGGAGCCCCCCGGCCCCGAACTCGGGAGCAGAGGCATCCCGCGGAGCAGCCTTCGTCACCGCACGAGGAAGGCCGGCGGCAGGGACGGGTTGTCACCTCGGAGCCGAAGCACTGGGAGGCGGCGCGGGTGACCGCGGAGCGGGTCCGGGTAAAATCGGACGCCTCACCTGCTCCTCTCGATGCCGCCGCTGCCGTTCGCTGAGGGGACAACATGGAGCCTCCGCCTTCAGCAGAAGTAGCAGAAGCGCAGAAGACTGGAGCGGGTGGAGGAGGCCTGGGGGAGGGAAACAGGCGGGGCCTGGACTCGGGGAGAAATGGAGGAGGAGGAGCGCGCAGAGCCAGAGCCTACAGTTTACCGGGAAAGCCCCACGGACGGCGCAGGGCGTGGCGAGGGCGGGAAAGCGCACGCGGCCCAGTCCCGCCACCGTTCGGTGCGCATGCGTTACCTGTGATAGCGTACAGGAATCTGGGGTCCATCGGGAATTGTAGTCCGGCGCTCTCTGGGCCCGGCCCCTCTGTCCCGAGTCTTCGCCTTCATCCGGGACCAAAAGGAAACGGAGGAGAGGCGGGGCTGAGCGAGTTGTCTAACCTCTGAACTACAACTCCCAGCAGGCCTTGTGAAAGGGGTGGGGAATGAGGAAGGCTCTAGGAAGACCCTGCCTGGCGTCTAAGACAGAGACCCGGGTCGGGCTTTGGCTGCCCGGTTCCTGCCGGGAGCCCCTACCCGACCCGTCTGGAGGGCTTTGGTGTTTCTCACTGTCCAGGACTGCAGGTGGTGGGCTGAAAAAAGGCCACAACCTGGGATGACGTGACGCTTTGATGACTTTGACTTCACAAGGACAGACCATCGTGACTTCATTACTACCAGTATTGTCACCCCTAATCCCTATCCTCGACTAAGTCGTAAGTGAATTATCAGCAGTAGTTAGTAAGACCTTACTAAGTTAGGCTCCGTGTGGCACACTGTATTCAGGAGACCAGGGAAGGAAGTTCAGGTAACTGCCTGGACTACATACTGAGTCCCTGTCAAAAACAAACAAAAAACCTTATCGTGACCTCTGCCAGAGTGTCTCTGTTCTAAGCCATGACCCACCTTTTATGAACTTTTATAGGAACTTTTCTTCAAAGTTGCTTTACAAAACGAAGTTGTTGGAAAAGGTTTTATTCACACTTGACATATGATTGTGAAAATACAATTTGCCTTAACTGAAGAATACTGTTTTCTGAGTTTTAACAAATCCTAACAGATGGGGGTAGCTGTCCATCTTCTCCCCAGTCACCACCACCTGTCTTAACCATTGTCTCTTTTGTTCAACAAAGGTGTCTACTTTCTTCCTTGTACCCAGAGCTTCCCTCTAACTACCTCAAGTCCCTGACAAGTGTTTCAGCTATCTTTACTTACTAACTGATAAAGCCAGAGGTGACGAAGTAGAGATAATTCCACCTTAACCTACCTAAAGAAGTCCTGTTTACACTTCTTTAGCCCTGCCCTTTTCTGATTCCCACACACCCCCCAAACTCTCAAGACTGTTGGGATACTCTCTTCTAACTTTTAGATTTAAACCTGGATTAATCTTCTAGGTTGTTGTGTAGTTTCTTCGATGATGGACATGACCATTGCTGTCTTGAATCAGCAGCTGTGATCACCCACAGGAGACTCTCATGGGGCCAGTGTTACAAGAATATTATTTTGAGGTGTGTTACTTTTATTTATGTTGCATTTGTTTAACTCTGAAGCTGTGTTTCTGTACCTCCTAAAACACCGGGTGGTCTAATAAAGAGCCAAATGGCCAATATCGAGGCAGGAGAAAGAAAGAGGTGTGGCTGGAGGCAGAGAGAGAATAAATAGGAGAAATTTGATAAAGAAAAAGAAGAACAAGAGAACAAAGAGAGGAGGACAATAGGGTTAGCTACCGGCCAGCCACGGAGTAAGAGTTAAAGTAAGATACACAGAAGTAAGAAAAGGTAAAAGCCCAGAGGCAAACGGTGGAAAATTAAATAAGAAAAGCTAGCAAGAAATAAGCCAAGCTAAGGCTGTGCTTTTATAATTAAGAATAAGCCTCTGTATGTGATTTATTTGGGAGCTGGGTAGCAGCCCCCCAAAATAATAAAACAACCAACGACAACCCAGGCCTATTAATATCCCCTCATAAGAGGGAAGTACATATTTAAACGCCTTCGTGAGTTCCTCAGAGACCTCAGTGCTCCCAAGGTTGTTCAGAAGGTGGAAAATTGACCAGAGAGAAAGAGACTTTCCCTTACTGTAGCTGCTCATAAGTGGCCCAAGGAACTCCTCAATGGTGCAAGTCTTTGTGAGTCATCTGTGCTGCAGGTGAGACTCTTAATTTGTATAGTTGCCCATAAATTGCCCAAGAGACTTGCTGGTGATGTAACTGCCTTTGAGTCACCCATGCATCTGTAAGTAGCCCCAATAAACTCAAATGGTTCAACAAGCTGTACTTGGATGGAATTCTTTCCTTGGTGATCCTTCCCCAGGATGAATAGGCCTTTCTTTCCATCTCCCAAGAAAGAAGACGTCACACAGCATCATAAGCCAGTCTGGTCCAGCAAGAAACTAGAAGCAAACATCAAGGAAAGAGATTACTTCAGAAGGCAGGATCTACAGGACACAATCCCATTAAGTTACATGCCTAACTAGAAGAGCCAAAGGTCAGTGTGTTGGGATTCTGTTCTAGCCTCTGAAGTTACTCCCTGCCCTGAGTTCCCACCTCCCCACTCCTGTTTCTTCCCAAGAGCGTGCTCTCAAGCCCTTCCCCCTCCCTTCCTTTTCTCCTCTCTTTCTCTCCTCTTCTCCCTCTCTCCGTATTTCTTTACAATAATGAAGTCTTCCTACGTAGAAGCAGTCTTAAGTGTCTCCTGCCTTGCAACCTGCCACTGCCACCTCCCACCACATGGTGCGTGAGGTCTCTATAGCCATCAGCCAATCACCCTGGGTAAAACAAGGATCACATCAGATCACAGCATGATCACAACACAATGACTTGTCGAAATTGCAGACATTATTGTGAAAGAATTTAAAAGCACCCACACATCCTATCATTCTCCATTTACCTTTCCTAAACCATATGGTGTGTGTAAATGCAGGCACACACATGCCACCCTGCATATGTAAAAGGGAGAGGAAAACTTTTCAGAAGTTGATTTTCTCCTACATTTTTAAGATTTATTTTTAACTATTATATGTCTGTATATGCACATGAGTGTGAGTGACCATAGAGTCCAGAGGTATTGGATCCATTGGAACTGGAGTTTTTAGGTGTTTAGGTGTTTGTAATCCACCTTAATGGGTCTCAATGGGTATTGGGAACCAAACTGGGTCCTCTGCAAGAGCAGCAAGTTCTCATAACTGCTGAGCCATCTTTCCAGCCTTTCCGCCTGCTTTTTTTTTTTTTTTTTTTTTTGGCAGATTCTCTCGTCTCTGGCACTTACTGCCTCTGAAAGCTTCTAGAAGACTGCCTTGTCTCTAACTCCTGTCTTGCTGTAAAGCTGATCAAACTTGGGTTGTCAGGCAGAGTAAATAAGTGCTTTTAAGTGCCAGCCATCTTGCTGGCTCCTGCACTACATTTTTCCCCAGTACCCTTTTACTATTAGATTTGAGTTTTACATTTTTTTAAGTTATTTTGGAATAATGTTTCTCTGTGTAGCTCTGGCTGTCCTGGAAAACCACTGTCAAACATGCTTTCCTTGGTAGAGGTGAGTTTTTAAGCTGTAACTTAGAATCCTGAAATCTATAATTTATACCATGATGTTTCAAAAGTCAAAATCTTCTTCCAAGTGTGAGGAAAGCTGATGTATGAATATTGGCCTTAATGGCATCATATTTGGGCAGATCTAATGCTAGCATTTGCTGTTCACTTACCGTCAGGATGAAATTCAGTACATTTTCATTGGAAGCTGTTAAAAATCAAACAGGGTATTGTGTGCCATAGCAGAATTGGGTATGTAGCATTAAAAGACCAATTCAGTCAGTGTAACTTATACCTTCTTCACATTAATACAACCTTTTCAGTTTTTACTTACTGTCTGTTTCAGGTTCTGCTGCTGCCATGGAGTAATCTTTTTGTACACTAAAGATTTGTTCTTGCGATTGGTTTAATAAAGAAGCTAACTGGCCAATAGCTGAACGGGATGAAGTTAGGCAGGAAAGACAAATTGAGAATGCTGGGAAGAAAGGCAGAGAGTCAGGAATCGCTAGTCAAACACAGAGGGAGCAGGAGATGAACATGCCATGCTAATAAATGTGCCATGTGGCAGAGCAGAGCATTTATAATTAATGTACGTCTCTGTGGTAATTTGAAAGCAACTCCTGGATGGGAAAACTCCACCTACATGATGCAATGCTGTAGCTATTTTGTTCAAAACAAGCAAAATTCTCCATCTGGAATTTACATTATAACAGGAAGACAAAAAGTCCCAGTGGTGTAGGCATTTAATTCCAGCACTTGGAAAGCAGAGAAAGGTGAATCTTTGTGAGTTCCAGGACAGCCAGAACTACACAGAGAAACAACAAAAAAAGAACAAACCACACAGCTGAAATTCAAAATACCAAATATTGATTCTCATTGCAGCTTGCCTTTAGAACTGAGTCACCTGACATGACTGGAGGGTGACCTTTCCTTGTGGTTTTCAAGAAGAAGGTGACAGGTGGTTGTTATATTACCAAGTGTGGGTGTAGGTTCACTCAGACCTATAGAAAGACAACAGAATCACCCCAAGAATGAACAAACTTTTACCTTTTCCAGTGGCAGGTAGGATTTTCTTGTTTTACAAATCACCCATTTAGCAAGTCATTTCACTATAACAAAGTCTTTGATCTAAGCCCCCTAGAGAAATAATGCCAAATGCAAATTCTCAGTAACAGTACCACAGTTTTTTTGGGTTGTTGTTATTAAATTTGGGTAGGCTTGGCTACCCTAGGAAAACTCTCCAATAGACTTTAAATAGAAAGTGTGGAGACGGGGTAACAATCACAAAAGGAAGATCAAGGCTAGGTTCAGCACTCCAGTGTCAAACAGGCTATAGCTTGTGGGAATTCTTCATTCAGATGATATACAGACATTTTTGAGTGGTTAAGGCAATTAGATCTAGGGCCAGACTGACTGACATTAAATTTTAGCATTAATGCTCAATAGCTGTGCAAACTCAAGTGAATTAATCTCTCTGAACTTGTTTCTTCAGCTACAAACTAATTCTGATACCCACAGAGTTTTAGATTAAATGAGATGTGTTTGTCTCTTATGACTGTTGTATGGTTAGTCCGGAACTAGTGATTATATTCATCCTGGAAAAGCCAAACAAAGTCATAAACACTCAGGCCACTTATGTTATTAAGCATAAAAATAGCAAAATTGTTATCTAAAATGACATCCACTATGACTCAAGATTCCAAAGCTTCCCAAAATGGGGCATTTGTTATGTTTCATGCACATTGAGAGGCATTAATGCTGCATAAGACACATTCCTGCCTTCCATAGACTCACAGACTTGTGGAGTAAACAGCTAAGTATCATTCCCTATTGATGGTACAGTGACTCCATTTGGCCTCTTTCCATCTACTTATAGGACCAATGGCTAAGCAACTTCAAAGGGATAGAATACTACCTGCCTGGAAATTATTTAAATACTCACCTGGGGATGAGGTAGAGCTCAGTGGTAAAAACACTTGCCTAGCATGCTCAAAGCCCTAGTTTGGATCCCATAACACAAAAATAAAAAGCCTCATTGGGCTCAAGAGATAGCTTAATGGTACAGTTAATGTTTAACATGTAGCAGGCCCTGGGTTTGATTCCCAAGCATCACAAAATAAGATAGATAGATACTGGTGTGGTGATACATTTTATATTTAATAAAATCAGCCTGGAATATTAGAGAACAGAATGTCCACAGTCAAGTCATGAGGGTCAGAGAGTGATAACTCATGCCTTTAATCCCAACACAGGGTGATAAAGTGGTAAATCTCACCTTTAATCCCATCACTCTGGAGACAGAGATCTTTCTGTATTTCTGTGAATTCAAAGCCTAAAAACAAAGCAGTAGTAGCTCACACTTTAAATCCTAACTCTAGGACTATGATACAGAGTTGAACCCAGAAGTGAAACAATTGGGTGAAGATATACAAGGCAGGTGTAGGCAGACATTCAGGTGTTCTGTAGAAGCAACCAACCAGGCAGAGGGCTCTTGGAGATAGCTTTTACCCTGTTCAGTCTGAAAAGTTGACTAGGTAAGAATTGACTGTGGTCTGTGGTCTGCTTCCTCTTTCTGATATTCCAGCTTTTCCTCAATATCTGGCTCTGAGATTTCATTAAATACCAACTAGAATTTGTGCTTTATACTTGCACCTTAATTTTCTTGTTTATAAAAGAGTTTGGTTTTTGGGCATGATTGTAGGCAGAAGTGTCTGTCTCGCCAGCAGCTCTCAAACATATTGAGGCTTATATTAATTATAAATGCTCGGCCAGTAGCTCAGGCATGTTACTAACTAGCTCTTACAACTTAGCCCATTTCTATTAATCTATGTGCTCCTCTGAGGCTCATGGCTTTTACCTCTATCCCATTTTGTTTGACTCATTCTGAGACTGACTGTCAACTCTCCTGACCCCATCCTTCTGAATCCCATTGTTCTCAGTTTGGCTTTCCTGCCTAACTTTATCTTGTTCAGCTATTGGCTAATCAGCTTGTTTATTAAACAGTATACAGAAGGATTATTTCCCATCACATGGTACAATATGCCTATAATCCCAGAACTCAGAAGGCAGAAGTGTTAGTTGTTGTGGCCATGTCTCCCCCCTCTCCCTCCCTCACTCCCCCTCCCTGCAGCCTGCAGAGGCTCTGGCCCTGTCTGCAAAGGCTTTGATGGGCCTCTGACACTATGTCTGCATGATTTCCCTTTAAAGAGCCCCAACCACATGGGTCTGCTCTCTATTCCTCCTCTTTCTTTCTTTCCTCCCTCCCCACCTGTTCCTTTAATAAATCTAATATGGCTCTTGGCAGTGTACTAGCAAGTTCTTCCATGAGCAAAATACTAACAGTAAGTGGATCTCTGAGTTCTAGGAGACAGCGAGGGCTTCAGAATGAGACCCTGTTGTTAGTTTCTGAAGCCACAGCCTCCCCTGAGTTCTGACATCACCACTGAGACTCTCTGGCTTTGTTCTCTCCTGGGAGCGCTCCTTTCTCTCCTCTTCATCCCTTCCCTATCTGTTATTATAACCATATCTCTCTGTTATAAGAATAAAAGAATAAAGTCCTACATAGAAACAGCCTCTGAGTATCTCCTGCAGCCTGCTGCCACATCCCCTACATTCATAGATACCTGCCGCCAACTAACCGAGTAACTCCTTATGTATCATGCCAGATCACACATGATCCTAACACCCATGTCAAAACTAACTAAACAGGGTGATGATTTGGTCACAGTAGTCAGTTCCACTTCATGATGCGTTATAAAGCTGAATTAGCCCCAGCAATGCTATGCGACTATGCTCTTAAAAAAATTTTTTTTTTGATTTATTTATTTATTATGCATACAGTTTTACAGAAGAGGGCGCCAGACCTCATCATAGATGGTTGTGAGCCACCATGTGGTTTTGCTGGGAATTGAACTCAGGACCTCTGGAAGAACAGTCAGTGCTCTTAACCTCTGAGCCATCTCTCCAGCCCCGCGACTATGCTCTTGTACACTGTATTTGTCACTGTAAGTATTGGTTTAATAAAACACTTCCCACCCACCCACCCACACACACACACACATATAATCCAGTATAATGAAAATACTCTTTTAAAAAAAAGGATTTATTTTATTATGTATACAGTATACAGAAGAGGACACCAGGGGCTGGAGAGATGGCTCAGCGGTTAAGAGCACCATCTGCTCTTCCAGAGGACCCGGGTTCGATTCCCAGCACCCACATGGCAGCTAACAACTGTCTGTAGTTCCAGTTCCAGGCAAACACCAAGGCAAATAAATAAAGTTTTTTTTTTTAAAAAAAAAAAAAAAAGAGGATACCAGATGTCATCATAGATGGTTATGAGCCACCATGTGGTTGTTGGGAATTAAACTCAGGACTAGAGAAAGAACAGTCAGTGTTCCCAACCCCTAAGCCATCTCTCAGGCCCATGAAAATACTCTTTAAACTGAGTGTGATGGTGTATACCTTGAATCATGGCACTTGGGAGGCAGAGGCAGGTAGATCTCTGTGAGTTTGAGGCCAGCCTGGTCTACAGAGTGAATTCCAGGACAACCAGAGCTATATAGTGAGATCCTGTCTGGAGAAAACAGAAAAAGGAAGGAAGAAAGGAAGGAGAGATGCTTTTTAAAGGTAGATGTAGACATAGATTTGCCATACTTATTGTTTTCTATAGAAGATTTTAACCAAGGTTACCTATCTGTGTGTAGCAATGTGGAGGAGGTTCGTAATAAAAGAAACTTTACAATATAGTCATGTACCACATAATGACATTTTAGTCAATGATGGAAGAAAAACTGTCATTTAGTGATGTTGGCATGGGGGTGCATATCCTCTCACTCAAGTGACTGTGCTACTTCTGAGCAAACCTATGGGTGAAAGGTTTTTACATCCAAATGTACATAGCTAATAAATAATGCCTGGTCATGGCAAACATCATGCTGCTGGTTCAAGTACTTACTATATTTTAACATTTTAGAGTTTCCTGCTTCTACTTATAAAATAAAAGCAGCATAGTTGTGTCACGGGAAGCAGTTTTGCATGTCTCGTACTCATTTAAATAATTTGACTGCATTAAGAGCCACGTGAACCATCCTATGGAGGTTTCTGAAAATATACTCTTCAGTGTTCCACAAGAGTAAAGTTTCCTAATGACGAATTCTCTCAACATATCCCTAACATTAAACAACTCATGAGTACATGATTTTCTTTTTTTCAGTTCTGAGAACCAACTTCAGGACTCAGCCCTGTTCATAGTTCTGTTTTGGGTTTTTTAGGGGACCAGGGTTAGAGGTGAGGGTGAAGACAGGATTGTAGCCTTGGCTGTGAAGCCTTGGCTGTCCTGGAACTCTACGTGGACCAGGTTGGCTTTGAACTCCTAAAGGTCCACCTGCCTCTGCCTCTGCAGGTTGGGATTAATGGTGCTTGCCATCACTGCCTGGCTTATAGTTTTTGATATACATGTGTATACATATATCTATGAAGGACAGGTAGATGCTTATTTTTAAAGGGCTGTGGAGCTGGGCAGTGGTGGCACATGCCTTTAATCCAGTACTTGAAGAGACAGAGGCAGGCAGATCTCTGAGTCCAAGGACAGCCTGGTTTACAGAGTGAGTTCTAGGACAGCCAGGACTACACAGAAAAACTTTGTCTCTGAAAAAAAGGAAGGGGGATGGAAAATGTGCAGCACTAGAGGACCAGTCTACCATGTAAGAGGCCTTGGTGTCAAACCCTAGTACCAGAAAGAAACAAAAAGAAATGTGAGAATGTGGAAAAAAGGGGAACTTATATACTCTTGGTAGAGTTAAAACTTTGTACAACCATATGGAAAACAATATGAAGTACCCCAGAACACTCCAAGCAGAACTACAGTACCATCTTACAAACCCCAATACTAGGTATACATCTAACCAAAAGGAATAAAAAGGAAATTCTGTGATTTTCAGCAACATTCAGGAACTGACAGTCATTATGTTGAGTTAAATAAATCAGTCACAGAAAAGCAAATACCACATATTCACCTTTAAAAAATTTTTTATTGGACTGCAGGGATGGCTCAGTGGTTAAGAGCACATTCATACATCCCCACACACACCATGGGTTTCTCTGTGTAGTTCTGGCTGTCCTAGAACTTGCTCTGTAAACCAGGCTGGCCTTGAACTCATAGAGATGCCCCTGCCTCTGTCTCCCAAAGCTGGATTAAAGACGTGTACCACCACACCTAACTAAGAGCAGTTCACTGTTGCAGAACCCACATTTAATTTTCAGCACACACATGCAGCTCAAAACCACTTACTACTCCATTTTCAAAGGACCCAGTACCCCTTCCTCTGGCCTCTGCAGGTGGTTGCATGCATGTGGTATTACACATGAACTCACAAAAGTACACACATACTCATAAAAATATATTTAAGTCACTGAGCTGGGTAAGATGGTGTGTGCCTGTAATTCTACCACGAGGGAATTGGAGAGGGCAGTAGGATGGAAGCTTCATAGCAAGGCCGGAACTCATGACAAAGCTGAGACAGGACTCAGTGGTAGAACATGTATGTGCCCAGCATGTGTGTTACCCTGGGTTCAAAGCACACTATAGCAGGGCTGGAGAGATGACTCAGTGGTTAAGAGCACTGACTGTTCTTCCGGAGGACCTGAGTTTGATTTCCAGCATCCACATGGCAGCTAACAACTGTCTGTAATTCCAAGATCTGACACCCTTACACAGTTGTACAGGCAGGCAAAAACCAATTTACATAAAATAAGAATTTTTTAAAAAAAACCAAAGCCTACTATAGCAATAATAAGAATGATAGTAAGGCAGAAACAGGTGGATCTCCTTGAATTCAAAGTCAGTCTTGTAAACATAGTGAGGTCTAGACCAGTCAGGGCCACACAGTGAGATCCTACTTCAAAATTATAATTTCTAACTGGTGGTTGTGGTGCACACCTTTATTCCCAGCTCTTGAGAGACAAAGGCAGGTGAATCTCTGTGCGTTCAAGACCACCCTGGTTTACAGAGGGAGTTCCAGGACAGCTAAGGCAACACAGAGAAGCCTTGCCTCAAAAATACCCAAAACCAAAACCAAAAAAACCAGAGTGTGTGTATAGAGTAATAACAATTTCCTCTTCGGTCACTCCTCACCTAAAAGCTTTTTACTGAATCCTGTTAGTTCTAAAATAAGGCCTCACGTTACCTCCCTACCCTTCTCCTTTAACCTCCAGAACGCTGGGATTAGAAGCCTTGCCACCACATCTCATATTTTAGGACATAAAACTATCCAGCACAATTGATCCCTTGCCAACGTGACACATAAACAAATCACCATAAAGTCACAACGTCTCTTTTCTTGTTTATTCCCAAGGTCCCACATTAATATAAACATCACAGTATAAAACATTTACTAACTTAAAAAGTCCCACAGCCTTACAAATTCAAATACTTTAAAAATTAAAAAAAAAATTCACTTTAAAAAAAAAATCCAAATTCTCTGTAAAACTTCAAAAATCTCCTTTTTAAAAAAATTCAGTCTCTCAATTTTGTGTTCTTGTAACATAAAAAGTAAGTGCTTTCATCCTTCAACATGGAGAGTACTAAGGCAAAGTCACAATCTGAACAAAGCAAAACCAAACCCCAACAGTGTACAGAACTCAACATTCAGTGTCTGGGATACACTCCCAATCTTCTGGGCTCCTCCAAAGGCTTGGGTCACTTCTCCAATTTGCCCTTTGAAGCACACACAGCTTACTTATCTTGTAGGCTCCAGCTGACTCTACTCCACACCTGCTGCTGTTCATGGTACTGGCATCTTCAAAATGCTGGGGTCTTCTGCAGAAACTAGGCTGCACTTTCACCAGTAAAGTCTCCTGGGCTCTCCTCAGGGACTCCAGCATTGCCACATAGTGCCAAGCCTCAGCTGGTCTTCATGACCCCTTCATACCTTCAAAACCAGTACCACCTGGGTGATTCAGACTGCCAAGTTCAACTGCCAGCACAAGATATACCCTTGGCCATTCCTGGAACACAGATTTCTGTGTGCTGACCCTAAGGAAACACTTCCCAGTAGACTTCATTCAGTTCAGTGATCTGGTCTTTTCTTAATCATATCTGATTATTTTGACCCATTGTTCCAGCAAAGCCAAGGTTTTACTTTAGCAGTTCTATTCTCCTGTTTATCACAGCCAACTCTTCAAACCCAGCTGACCAGACACCACAGATTCTTCACATAAAAGGCCCGGTCAAGTCTTTGCTTCCCTTGAAAACTTCAGAAGCCAGGCCTCTATCATCTGCACTGCTCTCAACATTCTTTTTTTTTCTTTCTTTCTTTTTGTATTTATTTTTCTAGACAGGATTTCTCTGTCTAACAGTCCTAGCTGTCCTGGAACTTGCTTT
>PVIH01006570.1:22639-109614 GCA_004025045.1 Sigmodon hispidus
TTTTTTTTTTTTTTTTTTTTTTTTTTTTTTTTTTTTTTTTTTTTTTTTTTTTTTTTTTTTTTTTTTTTTTTTTTTTTTTTTTTTTTTTTTTTTTAAAACACATTTATTTATTTATTTATTTATTTATTTATTTATTTATTTATTTATTTATTTATTTATTTATTTGCCTTGGTGTTTGCCTGGAACTAGAACTACAGACAGTTGTTAGCTGCCATGTGGGTGCTGGGAATCGAACCCGGGTCCTCTGGAAGAGCAGACAGTGCTCTTAACCACTGAGCCATCTCTCCAGCCCCTGTTCTCGACATTCTTATTTATCAGAGTATCCTACTGAGCTCTCAACACTCAATGACTTTTCTAGCCCAAAATCCAAAGACTTTTGACAATCTTCCCAAAAAAACATGGTCAGGGCTGTCACAGCAATATCCCACTATTCTGGTATCAATTTGTCTTAGGGTTTCCAGCGCTGTCACAAAACCCTATGACCAAAAGGCAAGTTGGAGAGAAAATGCTTACATTTCCATATCAATGTTCACCATCGAAGAAAGTCAGAACAGAAAAGGGCAGGAACCAGGAGGCAGGAGTTGACACAGAGGCTATGAAGAGGTGCTTCTCACTGGCTTGCTCCCTGGAGCTTGCTCACCATGCTTATAGAATTTAAGACTTCCAGCCCAGGGATGGCCTCACCACAACAGGCTGGATGGACCCTCCCCCATCAATCACTAATTAAGAAAATGCCCTGAAGGCTTTCCTACAGCAGGATTTTACAGTGACAATGTCTCTTCTCCTGTTTTTTTCTGTAGCCCTGGCTATCTTGAAAGTCTCTCTGTAGATCAGAGACTGGCCTCAACTCAAGAGATCAATCTGCCTCTGCCTCCAGAGTTCTGGGATTAAAGGTGTGCTCAACTACTGCCCTGCAATTTGATGCATTATTAACTGATGTTGATGAGTGCCAGAGTAAGATATTTTCTACAAATAGTTATTTGGGGAAATATTCTGGGCGTTTTTCGGAGTATTGCAATACCCAGGTTTCTGTCTGGGTTTATCTGACCTTAAAAAACTATCTAGGACAGACTGAAGTCCACAGCTTTTTCTAGATTTCCACTGGTCAGATCACCTTCCCTGTCTGCAGCAGCTTGCTTGTCTAGTACCCTCTCCATGAGTTTGCATCTTTATAGAATTTGCTGAACCTGCAATTGCACTTTGGGTCATCAGTTGCTGCCTAGCAACATCAAATCCCACAGCTTTGATTTTCATCATTATATACTTTCAATTTTTTTGACCAGATATAAGGAGGCTTTGAATTTAACAAGTCAGCCCAGAATATGATCAATAAACAAAATCCTATATAAAGTGATGTCCAGCTACAAATATGTTTTTGTTGGATTCATTTTAGGACCCGAATAAAATTTGGTAATGTGAGGTTATGTGTATTAATACCTCATTTTATGTCCTCTCAGTCACAACCAAGATGTTACCTCCTGGTTGTCGGGAGCTTTTTTCCCCTTCCAAAATATGTCTTCTCTCGTTCAGAACCTATTCAGGGAAAAGGCAACCTGAAGCCCTCTTTGGGAAGAAAAACAAGATAAAAATATGAAGCTGATTCTAAGACTGCATTGCAATGTGATTGGAATGAGTAATAGTTTAGCATTTCTCTCCACCTATCAAACGTGGGACTGTGCTATGTCTGTCTCAATGAGGCGATATTACGACATGGCCAGATAACTCAAAAAGCACATTGCAGAGTGGGTCTTTATATAGTGTGGCTTTCACTTTTCTCTGGAGTCACAGGCGGGTATGCGGCAGACAGAAGACATTTATAATTTAAAATAATCATTTGCAGTTTATAGAAGCACAAAGAAATCTCGATCGTTAAAACATAATCCTCCAACCAGAAAACATTCACATAAAGAAGCAGGATGAGGGTGGGGGGACCCGGCACTATTAATCCACAGCTGGGGTTGCAGTGGTCTTTGGGGTCTGGTGCTTAGCCACGCCCCTTACGTCAGGTTTCTACCCTCTTATTTCTTTCTCTCCTTCCCTCCCTCCCCCTCTCCCCTCGCGGGGCCAGTCACGCTGCGTCCTTTCCTGCGGGAGCGCAGAGGGACAGTTCTTGCGCTTGCGCATTGCGTCGTTGCGCGCCTCCGAGGCCGCCGCCCGCGCGTCCTCAGGCTCTTCGTGCGCATGCGCGCTCGTATTCCTTTCCCCGCGGAGCAGAGCACGTCAGAGCCAGTCTGTCGGAGTCGGTCTTCGGAACAGCCTGCGCCGGGTATTTCGGAGAGCCAGCTGCTGGATTAGTCTCTGTCCCCCCCCACTCTCCCGCCCCACGTCTCTCTTCACCCCTCTCCCGTTCTTGCTCGTACAGCCATGGCGGAGTCGGCGGCGGCCACTCAGTCCCCGTCAATCTCCTCGTCGTCCTCCGGGGCCGAACCGTCGGCGCTCGGCAGCGGCGGGAGCCCCGGAGCCTGCCCCGCCCTAGGGGCGAAGAGCTGCGGCTCCTCGTGTGCGGGTGAGGCGCGCGGGGAGCTCGGTCCCTGGGGAGAACGAGCGACTGGGTCTCCGTGGGGGCCGGGGGGTGAGCTACCCCGGCCGCGGGCGGCTTCAGCCCCTAGGCGGGCAATTGAGGAACAGGCAAAGGGGGAGGGGAGCCATGGGCCGAGCCTGGTGAGGAAATAACGGGGTGTGAAGAAAACAGGTTGGGGGCGGGGAGGTGGTCTAGAGGGTGGGCGTTGATGCTGACTCCCTGCAGGTGAGGACACAGTCGTGGTGTGAAAACGGAGAAAGGCTCGGTGAACCGAATGGATCGTGTTCTGGAGGCCGGAGAGCCCTAGGGTGGAATGGGGCGCGGGCGGGGGGTGGCTGACTTAGTGGAGGATTAGTGAGCTTCTGAGGATTGACAGGTGGGGAGTAGGAGACATGATGTTAGGATTTTGAGAGGGGTGGTGATGGAAGGGGTGGCGTTGCAGGTTTGCAGACAGGTGTTGACACCATCTTACATGGGTGATAGTCCTCCGCCAAAAAATGTTGTTGTTGCTTGCCAGGAGGATCAGGAAGTCCTATTACTGTTTTTGGGCTACACTGAATGCCAGATTTCTGAGGCTCTCAGGTAGAAGAGGCGTGATGAGAATAGCATAGGAAGATTTGGGAGGGAGCTGCCGATAGTCCAAGATGGATCCTTGGCTGCATCTGCAACACAGCCGGCTCTTCACGGGCGCATCGGGGGGGGTGGGGACACGCAATCAGTTGCTATATTCTAGAAGATAATAAACAGAGTCATTCAAGCTAGACCATGTTTGGAATTCATGTTTTCGGTGGCCTATTCTTGATAGCAATATAACAAAAGCAAACGTTTACTGGAGGGAAAAGAGGAGAAAATTGAGACAAAGCCTGGGCTGGTTGGACCCCCTTCTCCCTAGTCTGTGAAAAGACAAGGAGGCACGCCATAGGCCTCCTTTACTTTCTATTGTATACATGTCTGCCTGCTGGTGGGAGCTGACAAGCAAGCTTCCCTCGTGCAAAGATCTGCAGTGCAGATGCCTTGAAGAGAAATATGCCCGCTGGCAGGTGGTGGTTCTTAAAGGAACTGAGTCTGGCAAAAAAAATGGGATTTGTCAAAGGAAGAATTTTGAGAGGTCTACAAAATGCTTTGTTATCTCCAGTATACTCTTGGGTTGGTCATTCTAATGAACACAATATTCCTGAGCTTAGCATCAAATATTCTTTTGTGTTTCCTAATACTGCTTTCCACCTGTCTGAGAGTTTTGTTGCCCTGCTGAATTCACCAGAGTGGTATTAGCCGTTTGGGTAAATGGTATAGGAGGAAGCTCTGCAGATAAAGGAATGAGGCAGCATATTTGGAACCCTGGTTAAACCCTGGTTTAAACCACCAGCACTTCTCCTCCAAATTTTTGTGTTCTGGGCTAGCTTCCAAATGAACAGTGACTTTCTATAACTTAGCAATTTGGTCCTTTGGCTTTAATTATATCATTGCTTACTTTTTGGTTGGCCTCTTCCTATTCCTAATTTCCAAATTTCCAATAAAGATCTAGGTCTTAGAAGTTGGCCATTTGTGTTCAAGATCATAATTTAAGTATTGAGTCATTCTAGCTAGCAGCCTGGGTATTAAAATTTTAGTCCTGACTATGATCAAATGGTGAAAAAGAAATTTTAAGACAGAGTAGCTCAGGCTGGCCTCAAGATGGGACCTAGCAAGAATCACTATTTTTACTCTTTAATGCATTGTCATAGATTGACTTCCATGGTGCATAAGAAAAATGCAAGCATATACTGCCACCAAGTGAATTTTATATTAGCAATAAAAATATGCTAACATGAAGTATTTCTGCTTAGCGTATGTTTCTATTATTTGTTCTTATGACATTGTCACAATTTTATTATTGGCCATTTTTTCTGAGGTTTTTTTGTTTCTTTTTTTATTTTTTTTATTTTTTTTTAATAACAGTCTCCTTCTATCCAAGCATATCCCAGCAGGCCTTGAACTTGTGGCCATTTTTCTGTCTCAGTGTTTGAAATCCTGGGATGACAGGCATGAGCTGCTATGTCAAGTTATCTTACTTTGTTGTTGTTGTTTTGTTTTGTCTTGTTTTAACATACTTTTTTTTTTTGGTTTTTCAAGACAGGGTATCTCTGTGTAGCCTTGACTTTTCTGAAATTTCAAATTCTCCTGCCTCCCAAGTGCTGGGATTAAAGACATGTTCTACCACTGCCCAGCTTTTAACCATACCCCGTTCTTGTTGTGGGAAAGATGCCAAAATGAGGCAGTTCTGTCAGCAGTGAAATTTATATCTTCAAATGATATTCTGAGTAGATCGCATTGCACTTTCCCAAGAGTTTATAAATCCCCCAATATTACCCATTTTTCTTCATTTTAGTATAGAATTGCTACTTGTAACATCAGCCTGACATTTTGTCACTACTGACACTTAGTGAGGTTTTTGTTTTAGTTTTCCCTTTGTCTGTTTTGTGGTGCTATAGATGGACTTACGGCTATGCTGCTACCAACACACACTTTACCATTGAGATACCTCTAGTCCACTACTGGCATTTAAAACTTTATCTGTTGTAACTACAAAAGCACTCAATAAGTTTCTGTTGAATGAATCATCAGATTTACAAGCTGGAAAGGAACACCTGAAATACACACTAAATGAATGTCCTATCGTAAACTCGTGCCCATTGCCAATTTACTGATAGCCAGAAAGTGGTAATAGTTTGTGGCTCCAATGGAAGATTCTTGTTGGTCAAGTAACTACTTGAATATAAAAGTATTTTATGGGGCTAGCAAAGACACTTGCTGTTAAGCCTAGTCACCTCCTGAATTAGAACCCTTGAACCCACATGGTAGAAGGAGAAGACTGATTCTCACAGCTGTTGTGACCTTCATAAGCACCACCCTCTGCCTTCCTCACACATTGTTTTTTGTTTTTTAAATATTTATTTATTATGTATGCAGTATATAGAAGAGGATAACAAATGTCATCATAGATGGTTGTGAGCCACCATGTGGGTTCTGGGAATTGAACTCAGGTCCTCCGGAAGAACAGTCAATGCTCTTAACCTCTGAGCCATCTCTCCAGCCCACAGTGGTTTGTTTTTGTTTTTGTTTTTGTTTTTAATTTTATGTGTGTGGATGGTTTTTGCCTGCTTTTATGTCTGTGTACCACTGCATGCGGTGCCTAGAGGGGGCAAGAAGGGAGCTTCTCATTCCCTGGGACTAGGGTTTGCAGAGGATTGTGAGGCACTTTGTGGGTATTAGAATCAAACCCAGGTTCTCTGGAAGAGCAGCCCATATGTTTGGTTTTTTGTTTTTTTGTTTTTTAAATCATGTGAGCTGGGCAGTGGTGGTGCTTGCCTTTAATCACAGCATGGGAGGCAGAGGCAGGTAGATCTCTGAGTTGGGGCCAGCCTGGTGTTCAGGGTGAGTTCCAAAACAGCCAGGGCTGTTGTCCGTATCTCAAAAGAAAAAAGAAAAAAGAGAGAGAGAAAAAATGTTAAAAACGCTGGGTAGATGATGACACCCAGTACTCAGGATACAGAGGCAGATGGATTTCTGTAAGTTCGAGGCTAGCCTGGTCTATATAGAAAAAGTTCCAAGCCAATCAAAGCTTCATAATAAGACAATGTCTCAAAAAAGCAACAACAGAAAACAAAGTCTTTGAAGTGCCTCAGTGAAACTGAATATGGTTCCTGCCATCTGCATTTTTGATACTGAGGAGGTTCACAGGCTAGGTAGACTATACTGAGAGACCCTGACTGATGCTGCCGTGAAGCTGCCATTTTATTATAGCCCCTTTCCCCACACTTTCTCTGTCAGAAGAAATATCTCAAGGTTTGGCAAGATGAAAATAAGATAAAAAGTTTGTTATTCTAAAATTAAAATCATCTTAAATAGTTTCCAAAAATTCTGCTATGGTTGTAGAACAAACAAGTAAACATTGCAGTCAATCTTGAGTTTCATGCTCTTTACTAAATTTTTTGGTTGCTTTTAGTTAAGTGTTGCTTAATATCCTGAAAAAGTTTTGTCTTGACTGACCTGTCCAGTAACGAAGTTTAGAAATAGTGGTTTCTGGTTATGGGTGGAAATGAATAACAGCATTCTCTGGTCCAATGTGGCAGGTGCTAAAGCAGCAGCAGTTTCTGATACTGCTCTAGAGAGGGTGAGGGGCCAGATTTCTGCCTTTGAAGGAGACTGAGGCAGACATTTGAGGTTGAGGTAAAAGAGACAGACATATGTACTGTTCTTTTTGGAGTGAGAATTGCCCAATACCTATATTGTCTGAATTTATTTTATTTTACGTTTATGGGTGTTTTGCTTGCATATTTGTCTGTGCACCACATGTGTGTCTGGGTGACCTTAAAGGTCAGAAGAGAGTAGCTGATGGTCCGGAATTGGAGTTACAAACAATTATGAAACCATGTGGGTGCTGGGACTAGAACCTGGGCTTTCTGGAAGGGCATCCAATGTTCTTAATTAATAACCTATCATCTCTCAGCACTATGTCTGAATTTAAAATATTTTTAATAGTGACATTGATATGTCACAATTTGCTAGAAACTACTTTTCTGAAAATCATGATGTCAAAATAAAGCTACATTTCGCTTATGAAATTAGCCCAAATAATAGCTTGGGCAATTGAAAAAGATTTTGTTTTAACTTTGTTTTGTTTTATTTTGTTTTTCTAGACAGGATTTCTCTATGTAACAGCTCTGGCTGTTCTTGGACCAGGCTGACCTCAAACTCATAGATCTGCCTGCCTCTGGAGTGCTGAGGTTAAAGGCATGTGCCACCCACCCTTGAGTTCATCTCTTAATAACTGTTGTTCTTTTTTGGTTTGGGGGGATTTTTGTTGTTATTGTTTTTCAAGTCAGGATTTCTCTGTGTAATAACTTTGGCTGTCTTGGAACTCTCTCTGTGAACCAGGCTAGTCTCCAACTCACAGAGATCCATCTGCCTCTTACTCCCAAGTGACCCAACCACTTTCGTGTGTGTATATATATATATATATATATATATTTTATTTAAGTATATGTGTGTAGGCATGTACATACAAGTACAAGTTCCCATAGAGGCCAGAGATGTCATTCCTCTAGGAACTAGAATTATATAGTGTGGGTGCTGGGAACTTTATTGTTTTTATTATTCCTAGGAAAAAAAGTTTCTTTGAATGCTGTTTTCTATTGAAGCCAAACTCATAAGTAATTTAATTACTCAGCTCATATAAAAGTATTTGTCTACATAAATTTAATAAATGTACCTTAACTCTTACTTATATTTACAAAGTTTAGGGTAAGAGTTTCAGTGTTTTTATGTTTTGTTGTCGTTCATTCATTCTTTGCACTACTTTTCTATTGAATCCTTCATGCTTTTTAGTATTTTAAAGATAGTCTGAAAACCATAACAAGAATAGTGTTGCTTTATTGAATTTGGCTGTGAGGAAATTGTTTCTCATGATATGCCAGTCACCTGTTCTATTCAGGCGAGTGTTGCAAGCACTTGTTGTTGTTGGTTTTTGTTTTTTTTTTTAAATATTTATTTATTTAATGTGAATTGGTGTTTCACCTGCATGTATAACTGTGTAAGGGTGTCAGATCTTGGAATTACAAACAGTTGTAAGCTGCCATGTGGATGCTGGGAATCGAACTCAGGTCCTCCGGAAGAACAGTCAGTGCTCTTAACCGCTGAGCCATCTCTCCAACCCCGCAAGCACTTGTTAAATGAAGTTTAGTAATGAAGACATTCATGACATGTCATTAAGGGAAAAGAGAAAGTTAAGTTTATCAGCTTTTTTGTTTGTTTGTTTTTTGTTTTAAACTTTATTTATTTACTTATTTATTTGCCTTGGTGTTTGCCTGGAACTGGAACTACAGACAGTTGTTAGCTGCCATGTGGGTGCTGGGAATCGAACCTGGGTCCTCTGGAAGAGCAGAGGGTACTCTTAACCGCTGAGCCATCTCTCCAGCCCCCTCAGTTTTGTTTGAGCTAAACATTATTTCTTTGGAAGACACTTCTCTCTAAAGTACTTTCATTCTTAGAATTGACCATTTCCTAGTACTTGGCAGAATTACATTGGTTCCAAACAAGTTTTATGTTAGTGACTATGTGTGTAGTAATCATGTGTACCAAGTATGTTGTGTGTTTAGCTTTATGGTTAATGATGAGTTTAGCCTCCTAAACTATAGAATTTTGAAAAACATAAAAGATTGAGTGTTTGCCTGGCATGTGCTAAGCTGTGGGTTCAGTTTCCAGGACTGCAAAAAGAAAATATTTTAATTTTTTTTTTTAAATAACTTTCTGGCTAAGCATGATGCCACACATCTGTAATCCCAGTACTTGGAGACAAAGATAGGTGAATTTCTGTGAGTTCCGGGCCAGCCAAGGCTACATACTGAGACCTTGCTTCAAGAAAAGAAAGAAAAGATGTTGCCTTACTTTAATTCTAATTCATTTATAAAAATTACTGGGTGTAATTGTACAGTTGTTTTAGATCATGGATTCTTTAGATACTTTAAAAGATAAGAACGTGCTAACTCAGTTTAAGCTATAACACCATTGTTCCTGATTGCAACATGAAAATCTTTTTTTACTATGTTATCTGTGACTTATAGAAGACATGTGACTCTCCTATTGCAGCTCCCGAGAAAACCTCTGTTGGAGACAGGATCTCACTATGTACCCCCATGGCTGTCCTGAACTGTATATTGACCAGGCTGGCTTCAGACTCATAGGTATCCACCTGCCTCTCCAGTGCTGGGTTTAAAGGTGTGTGCCACCACATCTGGATTAGAGAGAACTTTTTTAACTGCTATGTAAGATTTTTCACTTAGAGAAGGTTAATCATTAGCAGGTGGACCATCTTTTTGTAGATGTTGATGATTTCGAAGAATATCCATACCTCTTTTCTTAAATTAACTGACTTACTACTTCCTATAAACACATTTTCATAACGTAACCAGGAGGGGTACATGTTGGCACTTGGCATATTCCTCATTGGCAGCTTGCCCTTCAGGATAAATGGAAGGATGTTCTGGAAAACTTAAGTAAAATTAATACAGAACTCTTTGTCCTGTCATGTCAAAGTATTTCAACAATGAGCATGGTTTTGGTTTACATTTAAGGCAGAAATACTTGATAACAGAGATCTTAGCCCAACTGGAAATTGAATATAGGGCTCAGTGAGTATTAGGCAAGGGTGCTGCCACTAAGCTACATCTCCAGCTCTCGTTATAGATCTTATTTTTAGTCAAGGTTTCACTAAGTTGCCCAGGCTGTTCCTGAACTAACTTGTAGCCCAGGCTGTCCTCAATTCTTTAGTCCTTCAGCTTCTGCTTCAAGGAGCTGGAATTACAGGTGTATGCCAATCAGAGCTGGCTAGTACTTGTGATACCTAAACATTTGCGTATTAATTACTTTATGGTTTAAGTCATGCCCTCATGTAACAATTCAACAACTGAGCATGTTATGGTTCTTTGTAAGCAACTCTGGGAGATAGGAAGATAGATACACAACACAGGCTATACATTTGGAGGCTATATTCAATAGAAGAATGGCTTGTATGATATTTAATTGTGAGTCAGGTAACAATATAACACACACACACACACAGAGGTTGGGACACAGACCCAGAGAATAAGCTGTGTATCCAAAGGTTAGCAATAGTGAAGTTGGTAGGCAAGCTAGAGTTGAGAAATTTATCTTTCTCATAAACATATGGGTTGTTTCTGTTTAGGATTTGAAGCAGCTTGTGCTAAAAATGGTTAATGTCCCTTAAATTCAGGATCAGTTAAAATTGAAAACCTTAGTTTGGATCACATAGTTCCCAAGCCAGGTGATATTTTGTTGTTGTTTTGTTTTGTTGTTGTTTTTTTTCTTCACTGACTTCTGCTCAGGTTAACTGGTATTTTTCACATTGTGGAATCCAGTGGTCACTCTGGGTCATCCTTCTTACATGCCCTCTCAAAAGCATAATCATTCACCCTCTTCTTGACATGTTTTTGGTTTGCTTTCTATGACACCATAGATTTCTCTCATTGATTCCTCTTCTGACTCCTTTTCTTGTTTGTTTTATGTAGTTTTATGTATATAACTTTGTTGTTAGGGTGGTTGAGATAGCAATGTCTCTTAGCTCAGGCTAGCCTCCCAACCAAAAGCTGGTCTTCAGCTCTTTATCTTCGTAATTGCTAGGATTACAGGCACGTGTACTACCTCACTGGTAAAACTCACTTTTTTATTTAAAGGCAAGGTCTCATTATGTAGACCAGACTAGCCTCATACTCACAGAAATCCACTCACCTCCAACTCCTGATTACTAGGATTAAAGGCAGGTATCACCATGCCCAGCTTTAATTCTTTTTTTTTTTTTTTTTAATTAAAAAATACTATATTTTTGCACATGCCTTTAATCCAAGCATTCAGAGCCTGAGGCAGGTGGATGACTATGAGTTTGAAGCCAACCTGGTCTACATAGTGAGTTCCAGTTAGAACTACATAATAGAGAGGCCCTAGCTCAAAAAACAAAACAAGAAGTTCTTTTTTATTTGCATGAGTATTTTGCCTTGCATAAACATTTGTGGATTACATGCATGTCTACTGCTTTCAGAAATCAGAAGATAGCATTAGATCCCCTGGAACAGACAGTTGTAAAATGCTATGTGGGTGCTAGGAACTTACCCTGGTGCTCTTACTACTGAGCCAGCTCTCCAGTCCCCTTAAATTTTTTTTTTCTATTCATCCCCAATTATAAACAGATGCTCCAGGTTCACTTCACTGAACTTTTCTGTTTGTGATAGCCCATTTTATGGTTAATATACCTACCACCTGTTAATTGATGTCCTATTTACAGTCTTGATGCCTAATAGACATTCTAAACATCTTTTCTTTAATTTTTAATTTTTTTTATTTATATTTTATGTACATTGGTGTTTTGCCTGCTTGTATGTCTATGTGAGGGGGTCAGATCTTGGAATTACAGACAGTTTTGAGTTGCCATGTGGGTGCTGGGAATTGAACCAGGGTCCTCTGGTAGAGCAATCAGTGCTCCTAACCACTGAGCCATTTCTCCAGCCCTACTTACTGTGTCTTAAGCTAAGTTCCTGATCCTCCTTTTATGATGTTTTCTTCACTGTCTTCTCTATCTCAATAAATGGCTCTTCAGCCCTGTCCATCATTTACAAGTTTTTTTTTAAAAAAAGTCATTTTTAAATTTTGTTTTTCAGCAGCATTGAGTCTACTTTCAGAATAATCCAAAATCTGACCAAGTCTCTCAACCTCATTAGACACTAACCTGATCAAGGCTGCTCCAAGCAAACTCATTACTCTTGGGTAGCTATAGTTTCTTCCTGATTGTTCATTTCTCCTATGACAGCTGGTGTAAACCTGAAAGTGTTCAGTTGAATCATGTCATTTCTGGATAAAGTACTTCAGTTGCTTCATGTCATATTCAAAATCAACGTCAAAGTCTTTATGGGGCTTATTGTATCCTATAATATAATATACATTTTCCTATTGGATCCCTGTTTGTCTACTTCAGCTATATTGGCCTTCTTGTTCTGAGGAAATACTCACCTGTCTTGAGATACTTGCTGTTTGTTGACTCTGCATATAATGTTCTTCCTTCAATGCAGTAGATCAGGGCATGTGCCTCTCTCTCCAGTCTAGCCAAAGTAGCAAGCTTCAGGCTCAGTGAGGGAGAACAAAAGTAGAGCACAACAGAGAGAGATGTGTGCTTCTAGTCCCCACATGCTTACATATGGGCAGGTGTACCTGGAACCAACACCACACACATTCATTCAAGATCATAAAGCCAGGAAAGTCAGAGAAACTGTCATCTTCTGCAAGTTAAAGGAGTGATAATGACAAAACGTGATACCCTGCGTGTATGTATTCTTGGTTCATGTAGAGGGCATTGGGTTTGGGGACATAGCTCAGTTGGTACAATGCTTGGCTTGGATGCTCAAAGCCCTGTCCATGTTCAGCCTCCAGCACCATATAAGCCAGTGGTCGTGGCACATGTTTATTGGTCTAAGGCTGGAGGATCTAGCCTTGATTACATACTGATTTCCAAACTATATCAACTTCCAGACTAATCTGAGATATGGGTAGTAAGATCCTTTAAACCTTGAAAGAAACAACTAGGAATGAATACTTTAAGCTATCCCTTGTGTTCACTAATGACATTGAGTCCTTCAGTTTTCTTTTTCTTTTTCCCTTTTAGACAGGGTCACATTGTGTCATCCTGATTGGCCTCAAACTTAAAGTAATCCTCCTGTCTTTGCTTTGCAAGTACCAGCATTACATTCGTGTACCACCGCCACCCCCACTTCCTGGGTTATCAGTGACTTATTTCTTTAGTTTTTAGCATTCAGTCAGAAGATTCCAAGTTATCTTCAGTCTTGCCAAAGTGGTATTTTGTTTTAGCTTTGTTTTGTCCTGTTTTGTTCTGGGATTATAGGTATATACAATCATGCCTGACTTTATTTATGTATTTTATGTATATGAGTGCTTTGCCTTCATGCATACTAGAAGAGGGAGTCAGATCCATTACATAGGGTTGTAAGCCATCATGTGAGTGCTGGGAATAAACTCAGAACCTTTGGAAGAGCAGCTAATGCTCTTAAGCACTGAACCATTTTCCTGGCCCATCATGCCTTAATTAATGCAGGACCTTTCCAATTTAGTAGAAATCTGAGTTCACTTTTTACTTTTTGTTTGTTTTGTTTTGTTTGACTTAGGGTTTCTCTGTGTGGCCTTGGATGTCCTAGAACTAGATTTGTAGTCCAGGCTGGCCTGCCTCTGCCTCCCAAGTGCTGGGATTAAAGGCATGATACTACATCCTGCCAAGATTAAAAAAAAACAAAAACAAAAAAAGTGTAAATTGGATGTAATGCACATGGTTGTGAACTCAGCACTCTTGGTGGATGCATAGTGAGACCCTGTCTCCAAACAAAACATCTCCCCCTAAAATACTTATATAATAGTTTCACACCCTTTCATGATTCCTCACAGTATAAAGTGTACCATTTAGTTATGTAAAGAAAGTCATTTGGAATCTGCCCAGTTCCTCCATTCAGAATACATGCCCTACCCTACCCCCACTGGGGTGATCATATTTACCCGAGTGGCCGTTCCTGCTGCATTCCAACTACTCACACTGCTCAAGTTTGGTAACTCTTTCTATGTTAGACTTAGACTAGCAATTTAGAGAATGTTAAGATCCCCATTCTAGAGTTCACTTCCCTGCAGGGTGTTGCAAACTGCTAGTTATCTCTGTTCTCTATCAGAACAGATGAAACACAAATTGGCAGGGTGGAATTTTCCACTGGATGGAGGGTATAAGTAGAAATGAACAGGCATACAGTTGGCAAATTCATAGGGCTTATTAATTAATTAATTAATTTGGCATTGGGTTTATTTAAAGGACCCCCCCAACCAGGTTTGTCAGATACATTTGTTTTTGTTTATTCTTCAAGGTATGGTTTTACTATGTAGCCTAGGCTGTCCTTACACCCACATTCTACTACCTCAGCCTTCTGAATTCTGGGATTATAGATGTGTGCCACCACACCTGACTGTTGAGATTTAAACTGATAGATTGATAGATTTAATATTGATGGTAATTGCAATTAGAAATGAAGTCATCTGAAAACACTGAACAAGAGATAATAAGTACCTTCCTTTAAACAGAGGGGGATAGGCTGGAGAAATGGCTCCGACTTTAAGATTACATTCTGCCCTTTCAGATGGTTCCCAGCACCCACACTCATGGCTCACCAATGCCTATAAGTCAAGTGCTAGAAGATCTGATGCCCCCTTCTAGACTCTACAAGAACTTGAACTTATGTGTACATGCCCACACATAGATATACAGTAATTTAAAATAAGTCATTAAGAAAAGAATGAAAATGGTTCCTATGTTCAAAAATGTATAGTACATGATGCATCATCTTAAAGCAGCTTAAAAGTGATTTTCAAGGGCTGAGAGATGGCTCAGTGGTTAAGAGCACTGACTGTTCTTTTGGAAGACCTGAGTTCAATTCCCAGCATCCACATGGCAGCTAACTGTCTGTAATTCCAAGATCTGACACTCTTACACAGCTATACATGCAGGCAAAACACCAATTCACATTTTTTTTAAAAAAAAAAAAAAAGTGATTTTCAAATTCTGGTCTTAAATTAATGAGTGACTATCTGATCCCTACCAAATTCTGCCCTGATTTTAATGCGCTCTGTATTGTTACAAAAAATTCTCCTAAATTAATACTTACTGATACTGCTATGGTTTAGTTACTTAAAGCAAACTTCTGGTTTTAAATAAAACTTTAATATTTGTGAAAACATTTTTATAATTGGAAGAAAGAAAGGAATTTGTGCATAATGTTTTGTATATTTAGGACATTTGGGAGATACACTTTATATGTCTATTTATATGGGTATAGTGTATGGAGATCAAAGGTCAACTTGTGGAAGTCAGTTATCTTCTATCTTTTATGAACT
This sequence comes from Sigmodon hispidus, assembly GCA_004025045.1. Taxonomy (NCBI): domain Eukaryota; kingdom Metazoa; phylum Chordata; class Mammalia; order Rodentia; family Cricetidae; genus Sigmodon; species Sigmodon hispidus. The sequence goes on from PVIH01006570.1 coordinate 37,647, forward strand.
CTGATACTGAATTTAGATTATCAGACTTGGTGACAAGCACCTTTACTGCTGAGCCATTTTGCTATCTCAGAAGACATTTTTAAAAAAATACTTTATTTTTGCTGAAAAGATCATGTTTTCTTCTTAAATGCCAAAAAGGCAAAAACTTCCTTCTATCCCAGACAACAACTTTCCTCCCCTTATTTTTCTTCTCGTTTTTCTCCTGTCCTTCCTCCTCCCCCCAGAAACAGGGTCTCACTAACTATTATAACTCTGCTGGCCTACAACTCTATATAGACCAGGCTGGGCTCAACTCACAAAGATCTGCCTGCCTTTGCCTCTGCCTCTTGAATGCTGGGATTAAAAGATGTGCCACCATATATGGCTTTGTGTGTGTGTGAGAGAGAGAGAGAGACACAGAGGTGCCAGTGACCGTCTTGTATTTAATTCCCAAATGCTTTGGTTATAGACCTTCATTACCATTTTGGGGTTTACCCCTTCTGTTAGTCCCATGTGTTGACTGAACACATGGCAGCACCTCCTGGCTTAGAAGTTGTTTTCTAATTAGTCATCTGTTGTTGGACATTTATGTGATTTCTAGTGCTTAAAACCAGCCCCCTTACTGGATATTCTTATACATATGTCCTTGTACACAACATGCCTTGTAGTATGGATTCCTGGAAGCATTTACTGCTGAGTTAAAAGAAGATAAAATGGAGGTGTTATGTCTGCATTACTTTTTTTAATATGTTGACATATTGGAAAAGTGTGGTTTTTTCTTTTTTTCTTTTTTTTTTTTTTTTTGGGCGTTTCCCATCTTTATTTGACACTCAACAGATTAGTTCTCATCCCCATTGACTGTCTGTAGATTTTTGAATGTGGTAACCAGCACATAAGTTACCAATGTGTAGAACTTGTTTGGGGAGTCTTCATCCTCATTACATTTTCTGGACAAACAGATATGGTATGAGACATTCCTTATTCCTTTGGCCCATACAGCTTTATTGAGCCTGGTATTGATGCACACCTCTGGAGTCCCCATCTCCTTCATGGCAAACTTCCGGATTTCTTTGAGTGCCCTAGGGGCACATTTCTTGAAGCCCACTCCATGGATGCGCTTGTGAATGTTGATGGTGTATTCTCGAGTCACCACCTCGTTGATGGCAGAATGGCCCTTCTCGCCACCCTTCTTTGCGGGAGCCATTCTGCAGGGCCCAAGTTAGAAAAGACAGGCGCGATGGATTGTTGGAGTGTGATTTTCAAAGATGAAAGCTCTTTCATGTTAGCCCTATTTTCCAGTGAATTGTCTTTTTTTTTTTTTTTTTTTTTTTTTTGAAAATATTGAGGGTCAAGTTTTGCCAGATTTTTGTTTTTGCTTGTGTTTTGGTTTCTCTGTGTAACAGTCCTGGCTGTCATGGAACTCACTCTGTAGAGTGGGCTGACCTTCAACTCAAAGAGATCCACCTGCCTCTGTCATTTTAGTGACTTAATGCTTCAAAATGTAGTTAGAAATTATTTAAAGTAAGTGGCAGTTAGTACTTAGAAACCGACTTTGCCAGACAGTGGAAGAGGAACATCTGCTCTTGAGAGTGTAGCTGCTGTGAAATGGTAGGACTTACTGTTTTCTCCTGAAGGTGATAATGATTGTCTAAAAAAGACTGACTTGGTAAACTTTTAAAAGTGCATCCTGGAAGTGAAATGAGGTGTCTGTCACTGGCAGGTGAGTGAAAACAGTGGTTGGAGTAAAGGTTGAGTCTTCCCTTGGCTAAATAAACCTCCAGGAAAGAAAGTTGAAGTGAAGATTCCTGTGTAAGGTTGTCAAATTTTTATGCTGTATATTTTCTTTCAGATTCCTTTGTTTCTTCCTCTTCCTCTCAGCCTGTATCTATATTTTCGACCTCACAAGGCAAGTTCGTAACTTTTTTTTTTTGCACATTAACAAAAGAAAAATGTTAAGAAAGAGGCTGTAACTGAGGATGAGGTGGAAATTTTTTATTGACCCACATCTCTTAAAATGGAAAATAGTTACTAGCCCATTGTTTTTCTACTTAAGGGTTGCCAGTAGGTCCCAAATGAGGCTGCATGAGCCGTTTAATAGCTTTAGTTTTAGATGTAATTTTGACTATTACTTAAAAATTAAAAACTAGGGCTAGAAACATGACTCAGTGGTTAAGAACATTAGCTGTTCTTCCAGATGACCCTAGTTTAATTCCCAGCATCCACATGGCAGCTCACAACTGTCTGTAGTTCCAGTTCTAAGAGATCCAACACCCTCATACAGACATTGTGGGCAGGTAAAACACCAGTGCATATAAAAATTTTAAAAATCACTAAAAAAAAAAAAAAAAAAATTTAAAAACTTGGGCCAATGAGATGTCTCAGCAGCTTAAGATGCCTTCCACCTGGCCTAACAATCTGAGTTCAGTCTTCAGGGTCACATAGTAGAAGGAAAGAATCAATTTCCATATGTTGTCCTCTGATCTCCATGCATGAACTGTCAAAACACACTCTCTCCCTCTTTCTCTCTGTTAAAGTGTATTGCTTGCATTGGGAGTGATAGTTAAGAACAGTTAAGAACTCTTGCAACTCTTCCAGAGGCTTTAAGTTTGATTACCAGCAATTAAAAATTTAACTTGCCTGTAGAGTTTGGGACTTTTCAATCCCAGAGTGCACTTAACTTTAATTTGAATTTCTGTAATTGCTATAGAGAGACAGTGGCTTTAGAAAGCAATATGAGCTGGAGAGATGGCTCAGCAGTTGAGAGCACTGACTACTCTTTCAGAGGACCAGGGTTCAATTCCCAGCACTCACATGGCAGCTCACAACTGTCTGTAGTTCCAGTTCCAGGCAAACACCAAGGCAAATAAATTTTTAAAGACAGTAATATGAAAGTGTGCTTCCACTGACATACAAAATAACAACCTGGCTACAGGATTTTTAATGTAAATCTGATTGAAATTTATTCCAACAGTGAGGCTTATTTCAGATCCTTAGGAATATTGAACAAGTCAGTTGACTTGTAGCAATTAAAGTTCCTTGTCCTATAAATTAAGCTGTGACTTAAAAAATCCAGGTGTAGTAGTTCACACCTACAATCCTAGCACTCTGAAGGCAGAAGCAGGAAGAGAGTTACAACCCAGCCAGGATTGCACAGTAATTTCCACCTAGTCACAAAACAAAAAAATTATCTATCAATGGGGAAGGCATCTTAAGTTAGTATGGCAGTTTCTGCCAAGAATTTGAGAATGTACTGTATGTTTTGTTGATTAATGCTGCTTGTTAAGTGCACTCCATTTGTACTTTGGTACTAAACTCAAATACAGGTCAGTGGGAAACTCTTAGTTTTTAACGATAAAATGATAAGACGACCGTTATGGCTCAGTGATAGAACTTGCCTTCCTTGCCTAATTCCCTGGGTTCAGCCCCAGTATTGAGTGCTGGGTTGGGGTAAGGGGCATGTAGTCACTAGGTAGATGTCAGAAGTTTTATGTCAAGTACTCATTATTGTGGCTGGGATTTTCTGTAGCTTGGATGCTGGTTCATTAGGAAGACTTTGACCTTCTCATAATTAAAACACGGTGCTGGGAATGCAGTTCACTTTAGGGCACTTGATTAGTGTATATGAGGCCTGTGTTATTTTCCAGCACCCCCAAAATTAAAAATTAAGGTCTGTAGAGGGATGAGGACCAGGATTCAGTTCCCAGTAGTACCCATGTAGCAATTTATAAACCATCTGCAAATTCAGTTCTGGGGGATCCAGTGGCTTCTCTCCCTGAAGGCACCAAGCGGCATGAAGTGAACTTACATATATGTATGTAAAACACTTGTGCCCATAAAATAAATAGAAATATTTTTAAAATTTAAAAAGAATAAAAACTTTATGAGATGTTTTAATTTAGACTGATAACATTAGAGCTTTTAACTTCTTTATAATATCCTTAATTATATTAAGATAAGTAGAATCATAATTCTGCTATCTTATGTTCCATGACTTTTGAATTACATGTTTACTTTCTGCCTACCAAAGAATTTTATTTTGACTTACGCAAACTCAGAATACTCTTACTATAAAGGCAGTTAATGATGCTGTATCCATAACAGTGCTCCAGCCCACCCTCTTTAGTAGCATTTTCCTTGCAAAACAACAACAAAACAGTATTTAAAAATTAGTCTGGGGAAGCTCTGCTAGTCTGGAGACGAGCCTGTTCATTGTGTGAAAAAACACTTGGTAGATGATTAGGGTAGCCAATATTGGAAGTTTCTACTCTGCCTTTAAAAATAAGAAGTTGTTATGTTTGGTTAGCAAAACCTTGGGATTAGAAACAGTCCTATTTCACAGAGGCCATTCTAAATGCCGCTATTATCAGGAAACTTTAGTCCATAACTAACTAACCCAACTAATCTCTTCTGCATCACTTGGCTCTTTTGGAGAAATCACTACTTATCTATCCAAACCATCACAATCGTTAAGTAGAACATTTAAGAATGATTTGTGGGGGCCTGGAGAGATGGCTCAGAGGTTAAGAGCACTGACTGTTCTTCCTGAGGTCCTGAGTTCAATTCCCAGCAACCACATGGTGGTTCACAACCATCTGTAATGACATATTTGGTACCCTCTTCTGTATACTATATACATAATAAATAAATAAATCTTTAAAAAAAAAAAGAATGATTTGTGGGCTGGGATTGTAGCTCAGTGGTTGCCATATATAAGGACCTAGGCTCAATCCTCAGCATAACAAAAAGTTTGTTTTATATTTTTAATACTGAAATACAGATTATCTGTTTATCATTATCAGGTTTCAGGGAAATGTATGTATCAAAAAAGAAAAAGAAAAGATATGCCATTACTTTGGATTGAGTAAAAATGCTTTTCCAGAATAAATTATATTTATTACTTTTATGAAAGACATGCTACATAACCTAGGAAATTAAGCTTTTAAATAAATATATTTATAGTTCTTAGACCAGTGGAACAACCAGCTCTTTTAGCGCATGCTCTGGAGTAGTTCTTGTAGTCTTCTACCTCCAGGCTCCTTTTTCCATCAAGCAGAGCGAAACTTCAGGTACTCCCTAAGCTTTTAGAAATGAGGAGTGAATTTTAATGCTGTCTTCCTATATGTCATAAGACACATAAAGACATTGGCAGACATACCCTATGCAAATGATATTTAGTGAGCCTTTAGAGTGCTAGTATTTACGGCAGACCATTAGTCCTCACAGCCTGGTAGAGGGAAGGAACTGGCTCACTGGAGCAACCTGGCTTTAGGGTGGTGAGATGCCTAGCTCAGAGTCACACAGACCCAGGACACCAAAGTCCTGCTTATAACTGCCACACCTGTGATACAGACAACCAAATCAATAGCTGCCATTAGGATTTAGAAACTTTTTAAAGGAGGTTATATTGAAGTTGATGTCAAAACCACAAGAGCAAAAGAGGTAGAACTTTGGGCAGGAGACATGATGGCTCAGAGGTTAAGAGCACTGACTGTTCTTCCAAAAGTCCTGAGTTCAATTCCCAGCAACCACATGGTGACTCACAAACACCTGTAATGAGATCTGGCGCCTTCTGGCCTGCAGGGAGACATGCAGGCAGAACACTGAATATGTAATAAATAAATAAATAAATAAATTTTTTCCCTTAAGAGGTGGAACTTTAACCATATTACCATTATTAGTAATATAATGTGCTATTATTTGGGGGAGAGATCCTCCATTAAACACAAAATCAAATTGAAATTTGGTTTCAGCTTTGAAGACAGTAGATCTAGAAAATACTTTGATTTTTTTTTTTTTTTAGAAAAGTTTTTTGGTTTTGTTTTGTTTTAAGTAGATGGAAATAAGATTGGAAAGAAGGGCTCCATCCACCATTGAGGATGGGAAGTAGGACGGCATCGTGGGCATTTGTGCTCAGCTTGACTGATGCAGTGGGGTCTGGAATAGGAAGTTACAACACTGAACTTTGGGACAAGCAATGAGGAAAACAGCTTGCCAGTTACAGCCTTTTTCTTAAAAATTTTTTTAAGTGAAACATTTTTCTTTGTATAAAGGAGACTTTTTGTTTAGTACCTTGCTTGGCTGCAAAGTTGTCTGCTGGCTAACTTCCTATTTGGATGCTGTGGCTGAAAGTCATTGGTACTGTTGTGCACGGTAATGTGTCTTGTCTTCTTGTTTTGTGAATTTAAGAAAATTCAAGTGTAGGAAAACCTACACCTGAATTTTTCAAGCTTCTCTTGTAGTGATAAAGAATGACTTAGTGGCTATTGCAGACTGGTACACCTTTGCTAATGTGTATAGTTTTCTATGTTAAGAGTACCCCTTAAATTAAAACAATAGAACTCTTGAGTAAGAGGGGAATTGACAAGTGTTAATCATAACGTTAGTCTAGGCTATTCATTCTTTTTAGGAAGAGCTCAACAGTCTAAGATGCTTCTTGGATTTAGATCACATGTTTCCAGTCATTAAGGTAGGACCATTTACATAGAGAAGTAGTTAATTTTTATTCTTTCTAAGAGCCATATAAGTGGACCATATGAGTGGAAAAAAATGTAGAGAAGATATTTTTGAAGAGTAGTGTAAGCTTTAAGGGATTTTACAGTTCAGATATATTCATTTGATGTATACTTTAGTTCGCTTATTTTTTTTTAATTGTATCACTTTTTAATCCTCATAAAATATCCTAATTCTAATTGTAATTCTAGAACATTTCCCATACCAGACTTTCTAGTCAAGTGGAGTTTTGCCTTATTCTATTCAACTTTAGTGTTACTTTATTTTTAAAAGTAGGCTTAAAATTGGCTTTGTTTAGTTTAGTGTATGATTCTGGGGATGGAACCTAGAGCCTAGTAGTACATGCTCTATACATGCTTTACCGTTAATATCTAACCCTGCTCATCTTCTGCTGTGTCATTGTGCTCCTGGACAAGATGATGGACAATGAAGAGTGGCCATCACCTGTGACTTAAAGAACTAGAGCTCTGATCATTCGGGCCCTGAAAATTTGCCAGATGTGCTGAAGCAGTGGTCAGGGGTCTAGGGAACAGACCCTAGGCTCTATCCTTGGAGGTTCTGAGTTAGTGAATTAAAGATACAGCTCCAGAAATACATGGTTTTATATACTTTAATCCCAGCATTTGGAAGGCAGAGATGGATAGGTGGATCTCTGTTAGTTTGGGAACATACTGTACAAAATGAGTTCAAGGTTAGCCAGAGCTATGTAAGGAGACCTTGTCTCAAAAGAAGTTTTATTTTGTTTTTTGGGGTTTTTTTGGCTTTTTTTTTTTATTTATAAAAAGCTCCTGTCGGTGGGCAGTGATGGCACATGCCTTTAATCCCAGCAAGTTCCAGGACAGCCAGAGCTACATAGAATGAAACTTTGACTTTATTTTAAATTTTATCTAAAGATGGCTCAGAGGTCCTGAGTTCAATTCTTAGCAACCACATGATGGCTCACAACCATCTTTGATGACATATCTAGTACCCTCTTCTGTATATTGTATACAGAATAAATAAATAAATCTTGAAACTTTGTCTGGAAAAAAAAACAGACAAAAAACAAAACAAAACAAACAAAACCTCCTATAAAGTACTAACAGTTGCCCTAAGAATTGTAAAAGCTATACCCAAGCCTGTTTTTGTGCTAGATTATTAAATTGTGCAGCTATTTATATGCTTTTTAAAAAAATCCTTGGTGGTGAAGATGATTTGCAGAAACATTTTGTTCTGAAAACCTTTTTATTTTTCAACCTTGGCTTAGCTTTTGTCGTATAGATTTTAAACATCTTCATTCGCATAGCACCTAACAAAAGTTGAACTTCTGTTGGACTTAGACCAAGTGATGTAGAAGTCTTTCACTACCCAAAACTTAGAACTGAACAGAAAACTTTTTAAAGTTAGCTATTGTGGTACATTCCTATCACCTCAGCATTGCATCTTGCCCCTCTCATAAAAGACATAATCTGGAGTCTGTTTCAGGAAAGTTTTCATGTGAGATTGAGCAGTTTGCCCATCTTTATACAGTAGTAAAAAAGACTTTGTGTCTGTGTATGAGTAGGTGGTTGCACATGTTTGCAAAGGAAAAGACACCTCGATGCTTACTTGAGGGTTTTGAGACTTGTTATTTCAGTTGGCTTGGAACTTGCTGAATATGCTAAGCTGACTGGCCATGAGTCCCAGAGATCTACCGGTATGCAACCTCCGTGCTGTGATTACAGATGTTCACCCGTGTCCAGCTTTTTTAAAACAGGTTTCTGGGGTCCTCATTTGAGTGACAGACTGAACTACCCTAACATATATATTGATGCGTATGTCTGTGTACAAGTGTCCTTAGAAGCCAGAGGAGGACATAGCCAGCCCCAGGGACCTTCTCTGTTCTACAGTGCAGGGGTCACAGGCATAGATATAGGTGGATGCTAGGGATTTGAACTCAGGTTCTCATGCTGGCAAGTGTTCTTACCACTGAGCCGTTTTCCCCAGCATCTTCTTGGGTTTTTTTTTTTTTTTTTTTTTTTTTTTTTTTTTTTTTTTTTTTTTTTTTTAAAAAAAAAAAAACAGGGTTTCTCTGTAACAGTCCCAGCTGCCCTGGAACTCACTTTGTAGACCAGGCTGGCCTCAAACTAATAGAGATCCACCTGCTTCTGTCTCCTTCAGTGCTAGGATTAAAGGCATACACCACCACCACCCAGTTCCCCAGCATCTTTTAATTGGAATCTCTTGCTTGGGAATGGTAGAAAACTTAGAGTGACTAAATGGCAACATAATAAATCTATATAGTGTTTACCCTTACTTGTTTAATAAAGTAACACGATACTTCTGAGTGTTTTGAACTCCTAAAATAAATGTAGATATTGAGTCCCAATGTTGGAAAAACTAATTTAGAAACTATTTGCAGTAATTTATTTTAGCATGTTTTATTTTATTTGAGGCTCTCACTATGTCACCCTAGCTTGTCTGGAACTCATGACATAGATCAGGCTGCCCTAAATCTACCTTTACTTCTCTAGTGTTGGAATTAAAGAAATGTCTTTTTCTTGTTTTAATGTATACGTATTTTGCTTGTATGTATGCCGGATGCCCACAAGAGTCCAGAAGGGCATTGGATTAATTCCCCGAAATTGGAATTTTACATTGTCACCATTTGGGTGCTAGGAACTGAAAACCCAAGTTCTCTGCCCAAAAAAAAAAAACTGTTCTTAGCCACAGAGCCATCTTTCCAGCTCCCACCTTTTTGTTGTTCTTTGTTTTTTGTTTTGTTTGTCTTTGAGACAAAGTGTTGTAACACAAACTGGCCTTGAACTCCTAATCTTACAGCTCCCAAGTGTGGGATCCCAGATGTGTGCACCATACCCTACACATGAGATTTCTTCATGGAGATCTAAATGTATGCAAAACATTGCAAGGTATATGATTGCTTGTGTTTTTGTTTTTTGAGACAGGGTAACTGTATAAAGCCCTGGCTGGTCTGGCGCTCACAGCAGTCTGTCTGCCTCTGCCTCCTAGATACTTGGGACCAAACATTATAGGATGGATATTTGAAAAAAAGAAAGCTAGTAGACATTTTCTGAGACATAAAATAATCCAAAACTGTTTGGCTAGCAAGATATGTAGTGTTTATAGTATTTTGACAGGTAACAACTTTGAAGTTCTCTGGAAGTTTCTGCTATGTTGTAAGGTACTGATTTGAAGAATGCTGATGACTATTAAATGCCATGCTGACTCCCAATTGGAGAGTTCTTGCTTAGAGCTGTAGTAAAAGGTTTGTTATATTCTGCTTAATGTTTTTACACTAAAAACTTTTTACTTCCAACTCAATTTTTTTTCATTGTGTTGGTACTTATTAGCTCTACCCAAGTTCTCTAGGATTACAGTTAGCTGGAATTTCTTTTCATCTGCCAAAATTCTAATGGAGATCATTAAAATTAAAACACAGAGGAAGATGCTACCTTCTTTGGCTACACGTGGGAAAGTCTGGCAATAATGAGAGCTAATATCTGTGTTTTGCGCTCGCCAAAGAATGAACAAAGCATTGTTCTGTTTACTTTCCAAACTTGCCCTCAGAAAACACTGTCCACATAGATAGTGAGTTATGAAATTATTATAAGGGAAATTATTATATATTGTGTCTGTGTGTGTGTGCATGCGTGCGTACTGTGTAGCCCATGCTGGCCTTGAATTCTCGATCCTACCTCATTCTTACCAGTGCTAGAAACCCTGAAAAAGCATACAGCTCTAAGATAGTTGTGTGTCTAATAGTTATGTCATTTTCAAGAGTCTTTAAAAAAGAGCTTGGGCTGTAGCTCAACTGATGACTTGCCTGACAAATATGGAGCCCTGAATTCAATTTAATTTAGCACCCCGTAAAACAGAAGTGTGTTATTCTTGTAATTCTTGTAGAACTAGCATTTGGGAAACTACAGACCAGAGAATCAGGAGTTGATTTTTATTTTATCTTTCTTATTTATTTGTTTGTTTGTTTGTTTTGTATTTTATAACTCATGACAACCCTGAGTTATAAAATACAAAATAAGTTTGAGGCCAGCCTGGAATGCAGAAGACTTTGTCTTAAAGAAAAAGTACGTATTTAGTAAAATATTTGCAAGTCTGTCAGGTGGTTAGGATGTTCATAAGCAAACCCACTAGCATTCTGACAGCAAGACTTCTACTATAACCTTATTCTTTTGCCTTAAATTTTTCAGTACCCAGTTCCGAACTGTTGGTGTGCTCAGAATTGAGGGGAAATAGGAGAGAAGCAAGGCTAGGAAACTGCATGTTTGTGTCCTGCCAAAAGTACAGTGTTCTGTTTTTCTAGTAACCCTAACCCTAACTCTATGATCATCATTTCTTTTTTCTTCATGCTTTCCTTTTTTTTTTTTTCATGGAATATAACCAGTGCCATTATTTTATTTGTTTATTGATTTTTTTTATATTTCTGTTCCTTCTCTATTAGCTCCATAAAGGACAGGGGTTTTCTGTTTAATTTACTTCATTAAACCTAGTTTCTGAAACAGTGTTTGGCATGAGATAGACAATAAGTATTTGCTGAATGAGAATTCACCTTACTAACATTCTCATCTGTGATAGGTGTTTTGAATCATCTGAAATCCCATGTCTAGAGAACAAATAGGCAGCACTCTCTTTGTGGGGTGTTGTCTGTTTTGTTTGCTTCAGACTTCTGATCTGTTAAGAAAGCTTCAGAATTTTAATCCACTTTGTTAGACTTCATTTATCTTACACCCTTTTCATACTGAGTCTCTAACTTATGTAGTTATGATTGTAAGCCTTGTTTGATACATTTCTAGCCTCATTTTTTTTGTTTGTTTTATGACCAGACTTATCCCCTCTTCTTTTTTCATTTTGAAGAGTTTTCCACTACCTAGGTTACAGCTTTGCTGTTCTAAAGCTCAGATCTTATGACATAAAATTTTAGTGATGTATCAGACAGAATAAGGCAACTAACTTCCTTTTTTTCTTTTCTTTTTCTTCCTTTCTTTTCTTTTTCTTTCTCTCTCCCTCCCCACCCCTTTTTTTTTTAAAGGCAGTGTCTCTACATAGTCCTGGCTGTCCTGGAATGTACTATGTATGTAAGACCAGACTGGCCTCTCACAGAGATCTTCCTGCTTCTGCTGGGGCTAATGGCATGCACCACCACTCCCAGTTAATAAAGTACTCCTTATGTAGCATTTGAAAACATCCTTTAATACTGAGATTTTGATTACTATACCAAAACACTTAATTCTTGCTTTAGCTTTTAATAAATTTGCATTATGTCATAAATTTTCCTTTATTTGATATAATTAGAAGAGAGCCTAGGCTACATTAGAGACAGTCCCAAAGGAATTTTTCTTTCATGTCTTCCCAATTATTCATGCTCAAGGCATTGCTGTCCTGAGCCTACTTAGGCCTTCCCTGACCAAGTTGTGCCTTTGATTCATTTATTTAGGAATATTTTAAGGTTTGCTTTGTTCTAGCTCCTGAGATATAGTAGTGTGTGAAAAAGACAATGCTTTGTTTGTTTGTTTGTTTGTTTGGTATGGTTATTTTCATCTTTCCTTGGATTAGAAAGAGAGTATCAGTAAATGAATGAGTGGTTGCTGTGGAGTTAATAATCAGTAAGACTTAATACATCAGCCCTGTTTTTTTAAAAGAATTCTGTTTACCATCTTAACCAAAGAAACTCATACCAGTCGGTCTTTTTCAAGTAAGAAAGATTAATTTTGACTCAAAAGTTCAGAGTATCCACTAGGTAAGGAAGCAAAGAACAGCGTTCTAGTATTCAGGTCACCACCTCTTTTCTCATCTGAGCACCTAGACTAGACATGGGGTGGTCCCACCCACATTCAGGGCAGATCTTAACCCCTTAATTAATCTCTCTGAAACATCCTCACAAACAGTCATTGAGGTGATTCTAAATTCTACTGAAGTGACAGTGAAAATGAGCGATCATAATTCCACCCATTTTGATTTGACAACCAAATGTATCATAATAACATTGCACACACACCTGGCCCAGTGTAAGGCTGTGTCCATCTCCATAATCCACATAGCCTTCACAGTTCCAACATTGTTTAAAAGTCTAACTCCAAAGTCTCCTAGGAAGCTCAAGACAACTCTTACTGTGATGCCCTGTTTGATTTTGGTTAAAGTGACCAGTTGGATAGGAGATTTGGGACAGGCTGGTCTTTTCAACACTTTTTAGAACATCAGGAAGTTTGTATCCCTTTCTTAAAGGATGGAATGGAATGTTTTTAGTCTGATTTTCAGGCTCAGGAAAAATCTGCTGCCCCTCTAGATCAAGAGCTTGAGCCAGGCCACTTCCTTTTCCTTCTCAAATTGTGAGGACTGTAATAGGGGATCTTTAGAGCCAATGTGTTTAGAACTGTTCAGCTTACAAAGGAAATATAGCAGCATGTAATAACAGCAAGCTGTTTTGTATAGATTATGTTGCTCCTAAATAAACCTTTCTCCCACAAAGTGGGTGATGCTCCTCAAGCTTTTCAGTACCATCACCCTCTTGTTATGCAGGGGGAAAAGGTAGACAATCAAAAAGTATTTGTCCTGAGAATGGTTTGTCATTCACAGTTTGTAGCATGATGCTGGCTTTTGTTTACTGTTGGCAGTTTAATGCATGTTTGGTAGGATAACCATTGATGTTTGTCTTGTTATGTATTTGTGTGTGTATGCAGACGTTTATATACAAACATTTACGTGTGTGTTATTTAAAAATAAAAAGCATGCTGCTTGGCCTGACTAGCTAATATGTACTTGCATCTGGTAAACAATCTTTTTCTTTCAAATTCTGACCATGGCAGAATTGAGCTCTTTTTGCTTTAATGAGCCACTTTCAGAAATTATGGCTTTCTCCTTTCTTTCATCTTCTGAAATACATAACCCCCGACCATACAACACTGCTTGGAGAAAAAAGTGAAACATTAGGCAGCCAGCATGTTCTAGCCCAAGAAGGAAAAGACCTCTTGGTTCTTCTAAGTATGAAAAAGCTGGATGTGTCTCAAGGGACCAATATGGACAGAGTAGACACTCTGGTTTCTTTTACAGCCGGTGGTCCTTGCAGCCACCCTTCCATTCCAGACAGTTTCCCAGAGCAGCCTGCTTTTCTCACAAAGGAAACCGGTCCAACAGAAGAGTGGATAGTTAAAGACCAAGAACCCAAGAACCCGAACAAGGTTCCAAGTGGAGAGGACAGACATGCACTGGATGTTGGGCAGTCTAAGGCAGTAATTTGTACAGATTCCTTGTCCCCTTCTGAACTTTCAGGAGCCAGTGTAGAAAAAGATTCTCCTGAGTCACCATTTGAAGTAATTATTGACAAAGCAACTTTTGACAGAGAATTTAAAGATTTGTATAAGGAAAGCACAAATGATTTGGGTGGATCAGCAGCTCAGAATGGCAGAGAATCCCCTGCAGATTTGTTGGAAATGAATGACAAAGTGTTTCCATTGAGAAATAAAGAGGCAGGGCGTTACCCAGCCTCTGCACTGCTCAATAGACAATTTTCACACACTACGGCAGCATTGGAAGAGGTGTCTAGATGTGTGAATGATATGCATAACTTTACTAATGAAATACTGACTTGGGACTTAGTTCCTCAAGCAAAACAACAGGCTGATAAATCATCTTGTTGCACCACAAAAAGTACAGGACTAGACAGGAGTGAACATCGCTCAGAAATTCCAGTTATAAATCTTAAAGCAAATGCTCATCAGAAAATGCCTATATGTCCTCTTAATGGGAGCAATCCCATCACCAAATCCACAGATGACTGGGCAAAAGCATCTTTCTCTCCAGAAAACATTGCTGGAAAACCAGTCAAAGAGTACCTCAGTTCCACAAAAGAAGCCAGTGACACAGGTATGCCAGGCGATTCCCAGCCACTTCTGGAGCCACTTGGCTCTAAGCCTGAGAAATGGGTTTCGGGCTCTGGAACAGCCACAGTGAAAGTAGCCTTACCTGACCCAAGGGATGCCTGGCCTAACTCTGTGCTAGGGGAAGTCACAGAGGTTGATAGTTCTGGGGAGTCCGATGATACAGTCATAGAGGACATCACAGGAGATCCCTCACTTGAGACCAACAAAGTTCTGCCAGAAAAACCTGACTTTCTTCCAGTTGCTACTGCAAAAACAAGTCAGAAGGATATCAAAGAGACTCCCACTTGTGAAACTGTGAGGAGTGAACTATGTGAAAACTCGGAAGAGCCAAGCAGTGCCTCTGAGCTGCTTCAGGCCCAACCAAAAACTGGTGAGGAGGTGTGTTCACAAGTACCTAATACTCTGAATGAGGTTGCACCTGAGAAGTCTGCTATGCCTGACAATGCCAAGGTTCCTTCAATAGCACCTCTAAGTGTTCTTAGTGAGACAGGATTCCCACTAACTGTGGCAGCTTCTGCCAACTTGGAGTCTTTGCTTGGAAAATATGTTGAAGATACAGATGGTTCCTCCCCAGAGGACTTGCTGGCTGCCTTCACAGAAGCTGGGGAGAAAGGAATAGCAGTAAAAGATCATGGCAGCTTGGAGGCAGTGTTAGAGAAGACAGCAGACTTAAAAAAACCTTTGCCTGTGGAACTTTTGCATGAAAGTGAGCTAGGTGGTTCTGAAATTAAAAACATTAGAAGCACATACAATGAACACAGCAAAGAAACAAATGGAGGTGAGCAGGGTAAGCTCTCTCCTCCAGGTGCCCCCATGGTGTCTCCTGACTTAGAGCAAGAGCAGCTCACCATCAGAGCTATTAAAGAATTAGGGGAAAGGCAAACTGAGCAGGTGCAGGCTGAAGAGGTAGCAACTGGAAGAAAACTCAAGCAAATCTTTGCTCCGCAATCTTGGCCACAGAGGTCATCTGACATCCTAGAACACACAGATGTCACAACTGGATCTGATCTTGGGATTTCCATAAAGCCCACTATCATCAAAGACTCTAGAGTAGATCCTCTCTCCAGCCTTAGCAAGACTGAAATGGTTAACCAGCATGTCCTAGCAAGACTTCTGACTGACTTCTCAGGTAACCATTTACACCAGGAATTCTGCATGGGGTTAATTCTGCTGTGATGATCATTCTGCTTTATGCCCTGTACATAAAAGGAGATTTCCCTGTACACACACACTTAGTGATCCCTTAACTTGGTTTTTCTGTACCTGTATTTCCCAAAGCCACAGACTACTTGGTAACACTAACCTCCTGAGTTTTTAATGTTTCTGTTCTATTTCAAGGTCCTCCTTTCTTTATAGGTGGTCTGAGTATGGCTGCTACCTTTAAAAATATCACCACATCTTCTTTTATCTACTGTTTTTGTTGTTGTTACTGTTGTTTTATGGTTTTGTTTTGAGACAGGGTTACCCAGCCTGGCCTGTAACTGACTGTGTAACCCAGGTTATTGAATTTCTACAGTCCTCCTGCTTCGGCTTCTCAAGTGCTGGGATTACAGGGCCAGTCTATATCTTATTTATTTTTAAAATTTAGTTTTTTAAAATCTCCATGATAGTTAACATTGATGAACACTTGGTTTTTTGTTTTGTTTTGTTTTGTTTTTTGTTAAATAAAGGACTTGCAAATTTTAATTAGTTATCAAAGGTAAAAGAATTCCTGCAGGGACACTCAGTAAATGTAACTTTTAATTAATTTACTCTATTTCACAGAGGGTTTAATGCTCCAAAAGTAGGTGACCATTATTATGCTCTTGAGTAATCCTTAAAAGAAACTCATTCACTCTCATACTGACCTACTGAATAGTCTTCAGATAACAGAACATTTGACAATACCAGAAACCCTTCTTGTCACCTGTTTACTTGAAATGATCCCTTTCCTAGCAGTTGGCTTCCAGCAAAATAGTTTTGAATGCTGTTTGCCTCACATAGTGTATTAGTTACTTTGTATTGCTGTGAAGAGATACTATGACCAAAGCAACTTAGGAAAGAAAGCATTTAGGAGGGGCTTGCTTAAAGGTTCAGAGAGTATGAATCCATGACTATCACGGTGAAGAGCACAGTGGCAGGCAGGCAGGAGCTGAGAGAGCTTACATTTGATATACAATCAGAAAACAGCCAATTAGGGTGACATGGACTCTCTATCAACAAGGCCATATCTATCAATGCTTACCCAAACAGTTCTGCCAGCTAGGGACCAACCATCAAATAAATGAGCCTGTGGGGTCCATTCTCATTCAAATCATCACAGAAGGTTTAAGGTAGGAGGATAACACTCTGCACACAGCCAACCTTGAGACCCCTACTTATAATAATCCTAGCACTCAGAATGCTGAAACAAGAACATTGCCCTGAGTTCAAGATTAGCCTGGGCTACACATAAAACCCTATTGTCAAAAACAAAGTCAAAGATAACAAAACAAAGCTGTCCATAAAAAATGGCTCCAGATCTCACATCTGATACCTAATCTTACTGCATAGTCAGTATTAGGTGCTGTATAGACTTCCATAGTTTTTAAACTTTTATTGATGCTTGATCCTTGTTTTTAAATGATACACTTAAAAGTTGTAGTATTTGCAAGAGAAGTTAAGATTCTGGTCAAGCATGATGACACACCTATAATCCTCACACCTCGAAGGTGGAAGCAGGCTTCAGTCATCCTTGACTACATAGTGAGTTTGAGGTCAGCCTAGCGTACATATAACTATCTTGAACAGAAGGGGTTGGGTGGGGAGGTTTAAAATAAACCTTTATGCCTAATTTTCCTGTGAATGTATTTTCTTATTAAAGAAAAGACCATGGGGAGCCAGGCAGTGATAACACACACTTTTAATCCTAGCACTCCAGAGGCAGAAGCAGGTAGATCTCTGAGTTCCAGGACAGCCAGGGCTACACAAAGAAAACAACAAAGGCAGACTTCCAGACAAACTACTTAATCTTAAATTGCAATCATTAAAATCAAGAATTCTTTAACTCTCTAATAGTATTTTAAAGATTAAATGTGAAAATATGATAGTGCATTATTGAGTATATACTTAATAGTCAGATGTAGTTCAGAACCTGCCTGGCATGTAGTTGATATTGGATAATTATTTGTTGGAAAACCCTAAAATTTGGCACATACCTTTGATTCTAGCCCTCTGGAGGCAGAGGCAGGCAGATTTCTGTGAGTTCCAGGTCAGTCTGTTCTATGTGATAAATTCTAAGACAGCCAGGGCTATAGAGACCCTATCTGGGCCGGGGTGGGGGGGGGGAGACCAGAAAAGAAAGAACCAAATAAACCCTAATTTTGTATGTATGCACGCATGTCCCATGTATTGTTTTGCGTATGTGGGTGTTAGTCTATGTGCACCATACACCACGTGCATGCCTAGTGTTCAAGGAGAGCAAAAGAGGAGCCTGGTACTAGTGTAGCAAAGTGATTGTGAATCACCATGCGGGTGCTGGGAATTAAACCCTGGTCCTCTAGAAGAGCAGCCACGTGTTCTTAACCACTGAGCCATTTCTATAGAACCCTAAAGTTTGCATTTTTAAAAATTTAGTTTTTTGTCTCCATCTCTGCTCACTTGTTTTGTGTGTGTGTAAGAGAGAGAGAGGGAGAGGGAGAGAGAGAGACTTGCACGCACATGCTTCAGAGTACAGCTTGAAGCAGTCAGTTTTCTCACTCCATTTTGTCAGACTTGGCAGCAAGTATCTTTACCCACTAAACCATCTTACTAGTACTATTTATATAATTTCACTTGGTTTAGGGCTGGGGAGCAGAGATTGAATTCAAAATTTTATGCTTGCCAGACAAACACAATGCCACTGAGCTACATGTCCCACCCCAAAAATCTGTAGAACTAAGGATAGCAATTATACTCTAGAAATTGGAGCGTCTAATGGAGGAATGTTGGGTTTTAACTCTTGCGTTACTGCAAATAGAATGTAACTTTGAACAATTAACTCATAATTGTATGGAAGTCTGAGGGCTTGCCTGTAAATGAAAATGTTGAAGTGGGTTACTACTACAGTGATACATGGGAACCTTTTAGATTTTTTTTTTCCCCTGCGTTGTAATGTTTCTCATAGATAGTTACTCTTGAGTGGTGAGGCATACAAAAATTAGGCCATAATGCCTCCTGTCTAATTTTGGCATTTTTAGACTTTCATGTGACCTTAGACAACAAGCCTAACTGGTTCAGCATCTTCCTTTAGTAATGAGGTGATGTTTTATAGTGCTAGTATAAGTAAAGAACTTTGTAAATAGTAATTATTTGTAATTCTCAACTGCACTATTTGATTTAGAATGAGAGATGAAAAGAGATATGGAAGCTAAGAATATTTCTCACTGACCAAATTCTGTTATTGGTAAATATTTTTAGATGATAGTTAAGGCAGACTGACATATAGTTAGAAGCTTAAAGGTTATTCTTTACAAATTTAAAAATTAAAAACCTTGTTAGTATGACCATATTTTAAAAGATATAAGCCATTTCAGTAAAATGCATCAACTTCTTGTTTTCACAAAGTATGAATACATGACACCTGTACACAGGTACATACAATTAAAAATAATCTTTAAAGATTTATTTATGTACTTTGTATATATGAGTACTTTATCTTGAGTACTTCTGCAGGTCAGAAGAAGGAATAGGATCCGATTATAGATGGTTGTGACCCACCATGTGGTTCCTGGAAATTGTATTCAGACCTCTGGAAGAATAACCAGTGCTCTTAACCTCTGAGCCATCTTTAGATAAAATTTAAAATAAAGTCACATTTGTTTTTTACTATAGCCAGGTATGTTTCTATTGGATCTAGTCTTCCTATACATGTCTCTACTTTGAACAAAATTTTTTAAATTAAAAGAAAAGGTCCTGAAGGCAATGTAGAACATACAGAAAGAAGAAGATTCTAAAAACACTTATAAGAATGGAATATATTTAAACAATTGAATTAAACAATTCAATTCAAATCATTTTTACTGCTTTTAACTAGAAAAACAGGCAGAAGTTGGGACCAGAATAGATGAAGACTGAGAGAAGATAATTTAAGTCATTCTTAGTGACTAGAAATTAAAAGGGAAGAAGGATCCAGAAAAGAGAAATCCAGAAGATGAAAGCCTAAGATTCTTTCTATAAAGTACTCTGTATAAGCTTCTTTCTAATCCCTGACCCACGTGTGTGCATGAGAGAATCCAGGCAAACCAGCTAAAGATGAAAGACTGACTTGAGCCAGGACATGATCTTTTGCCCCAGAGACAAGAGTTTGTAAATTGTGTTTAACAAAATGTGATAGCATGCTTAAGGCAACCCTCAGTTAATACTCTCCAGGGCTCAGTGGTTGTGAGCACTTGCTGCTATTACATAGGGCTCAGGTTTGGTTTCTGGCCTCCTTGGGCATCTGCACTCCCTTGGTTGCACATATATAAACAAGCAGGCACACATACATACACACAAAATACAATTCAATAATTTATTTATTTCTGTTGGATGTATTGAGGCAGGGTCTCTCTGTGCCCTCGAGCTCATAGAAATCCATCTGTCTCTGCCTCCTGAGTGCTGGGATTAAAGGTATCTAGCTAAATGTTTTTTTAATATGTACTCTCTAGAGGACTATAATAGAGTAAGTACACCATATGTAAAACATGTTAGTTGTGGTATTTAGAATGGAACCCAAACTAACTTTTTAATAACCAGAAAAATATAATTGAGTCTGGATAAAGGGGATCTATATAAACTTAAGTTCGTGTTAGAGTTAAGTCAAGACCAGTCTGGTCTATATAGTGAGGTCTAGGACAGCCAGTTACATAGTGAGACCCTGGAGAGGGAGAGAGAGGTTATTACAGCCACGCAACAAAGTGAAGGAAAATGTTTTTGTTGAATGAAAGTAAAGGAAATTTCAGTCTTAAATTAGAAACAAAAATAGCTTTAAAGGAAACCCCAGAACATCTGAAGTTTGAAATTCACTCAGTGACCTTAATAGCAAAATGGAGATAATGACGGAGGGATCTGTGAATTTGATGATAAACAAGGAATTGTACAACCTGAAGAACAAGGGAGGAAAAAAAAATACCACCAGAAATTCAGGAATCTGTGGAATAATCAAAAGACTGCACAGTAGAATTCCCACAGTAGACCAGAGAAGAGCTTTTTGAAGATAAAGTGCTTATAGGCTTCCAAGACTGTGGAACACACACACTGACTGGTCAAAGCAGCTCCACAGTCACCTACTAGGATAAATCTAAAGACAACCTTGGAACAGATATTGCAGACCTCAAGATTAGTTAGGGCTTGGTGAGTTCAGAAACTGAAAACACCACTGTTGACAGTTGATTGCTGTAGAGGGACACAGAGGAAGATGCAATAGGTAAAGTAAGCTTTCAGCTGTCAGCATAACCACGCAAGGAAGTACTGAACGTGTCTGCAGCTAGGATGTCAAAGTACAGAGTTGCCATCCAGTAATGCCTCGTTAAGTCCTTGATACTCAGGATGACAAGCAGTGCCCATGTGACTGCTACATCACTACTCAGGCTCCAGCATCTCTCCACCAAGCCAAAACAGGCATTTGCCATAAATCCTATTACTAGGCTACACTTAATTTAATCCTTGTAAAAGAACATTGCCCTGAGGGAGACTTGTAAAAATAATTTTTTTTAATGTTAATCAGATAAAATATCCCAAGGGGGATATTTTGTTCTTCTCTCCTGCCTTCATCTCCCAAGTGTTGGAATGTACCACCATTCTTAGCTTTAACCTAGATTTCTGTATTAAATAATGGAAGACTGAAAATATTACCAAAGGGCTGGAAAAGTGGCTCAGCAGTTAAGAACCCTGGTTGTTCTTGCAAAGGATGCCCTTTTCTGGCCTCTTTGGGCACTGCACATAATGTGGTACACAAATATGCACATAAATACTCATACATGAAATAAAACCATCTTTAATAAATAATAAAAGTGGTTTTTAAATGTGAAATTAAGGGAATTTGTTATGGACAACGTGGACTACAAAAATGCTAAAGGAAATTGTTCTGAAAGAAAATGACATCAGTCTCATCAAGCAGCAAAGGCAAAGGGGTCTAGAATTCAAGAGTTCGTTCCTTCAGTCCCCTAGAACCCACATGGTAGAAGGAGAGAGCCAATTCCCACAAGTTGTCTTCTGTTTTCCATGCATGACTGAGGACAGTCCCAGCTTGGGCCACATCATGAAACCCTATTTGAGAAACACACACATACATAGTGGACTAGAGTGATAGCTTATCAACTGAGAGCACTTGGCTGTTCTCACAGAAGACTCAAGTTCCCAGTGCCCAGGTCAGACAGATCATAACAGCCAGTAAGTTGAACCTTCAGAGAGATCCAACTCTGGCCTTCATGGGTAACCTGCACTCACACGGAGCACACACATAGAAAATAGACTTAAAAGTAAAATAACTCTTAAAGAAAAAATAGAATGTAAAAGGAAGGAATTCATTCTACAGAATCTATAAAACATCCACTAGCACTGATAAATGAATTTAACAAAATTACAGGGGAGACACTAATTAATGTTCAAAATGTAAGTAATAAAGCATATGTCTAGTGTGCACAAGGTTCTAGGTATGATCTGCAGAACTACAATAAAATGCTCAAGGGCTGGACAGATGAGTCTGCTATCACCTGTGACTCCAGCTCTAGGAGGTCCAGTGCTCTTTAAAAACTATGAAGAGGGGAGGGGAGTTGCAAGTCAGGAAGAGTGGCACATGCATGAAGCTCTAGCACTTGGGAAGCTACAAGGAACACCTTGAGTTTGAGAGTAACCTGGGCTCCAGACAAGACACATCCTACCCCATGCAAAACCAGTTCCATTTAAAATCACATTTAACCCAAAGTGAAGGCTGGAGAGAGGACTCAGCAGCTTAGAGTACTTGTTGCAAAAACTAAGGTTTGCTACCCAGCACCCACATGTTTTTTAATTAATATTTTTAAAGACATGTTAGCCTGGCAGTAGGGGTTCACACCTTTAATCTTAGCACTCAGGAGGCAGAGGCAAGTGGATCTCTGAGTTTGAGACCAGCCTGATCATCTACACAGTGAGTTCCAGGACACCCAGGGCTACACAGGGAAATCCTGTCATGAGAAACTGAAATTTCTCATGGGAATGGGAGAAAAATGGGAGCTAGAAAGATGGTTGTGTAGCTGAAAATACTGCCTGCTATTTCACTCTGTTTTTTAAATAATTTATTTAAATCTATTTTATGTATTGGTATGAAGATGTCAGATTCCCTGGAACTGGAGTTACAGGTGTCTGTTAGCTGTTATGTGGGTGCTAGGAATTGAAACCCAGGTCCTCTGGAAGAGCAGAGTCGTTGAGCCCTCTCTCTAGCCCCTCACTTTGTATTTTTTGTTTATTTTGCTAAGAGTTGGTGGCAAATGGTTGGAGAGTTGGCTCAGTGGTTAAGAGCGTGCATTGCTCTTACAGAGACCCAAGTTCAGTCTCGGCACCCACATGGGTGACTCAGCTACCTGTATCTGTGGCTTCACCAGCCGTTTGGATTCATGTGCACAGAGACATAAACACATAGAACTTAAAATTTTTAGGTAATTTCCTTTTTATGGCTAGGCATAGGTGGGACATACCTTTAATCCCAACACTTAGGAGTCAGAGGCAGGTGGATCTCTTGAGTTCGGGGCCAGCCTGGTCTACATAGTGAGATGCTGTCTCATAAACAAACACACAAACAAATCTCTGTGTGTCTCTGTATGTCTTGTACACATGAGTGCAGGTACCTGCAAAGGTCAGGAGAGGGCACCAGGACCCCAGGAGCTAGAGTTAAGGACTTGTGAGCCACTGCATATAGGTGCTGAGAACTGAACTTCAGTCCTCTGCAAAAGCAGCACTTGTGATGGCTCAACCATCTGTTTCACCCTAGACGTCCACTCATCACCCGGGGAGTGGTGGACATGTTCAGCTTCTAGAGCTTCCCTTAGGTTGTTCTAGCCTCTAGTCTTTTCATGTGGTGGCTTACTTCAGTTACTAGCCTGTCCTAATCACAGGCATTTTTCATATTTGAGAACAGGAGGTATTCTATATGGGACATGTAAAGCAAGTGACAAGTCAGGTCCTTTCTTAGGATGTTACCTGCCAGTTCTAACATCACATGGTATTGAAACATTAATTGAGAATCAGTCCAGAACTATAAGAAAACTATAAGAACTTAAAAATACAATCTTGCAAAGTCAGGATGGTGGCATATACCTAAGGCTAGGTAAGAGGACTGAGTTCAGTTCAGGCTGAATAACAAGATTCTGTTTGAAAGGGAGAGAAAAAAATTATCGCCATGGTTTGGGGCTTCGCAGCAGGTTCTTAGGCCATGGTTACACTAATCTCAAAATAATTAGACTTCATCAAAATTAATTTTTAATTTTTATGTAACAAAAGGCATCACTGGAAGCTCTGCCTTGAGAAACTACTTGCCCAGGTGTATCTGCTGGACTATCAGAAACAAGACTGAACAGATTAATGACACTTCCCAAAAGAACTTATGCAAATAACCGGTAAGGCAGCATAAATGTGTCCAACACTAAATCTTACACAATTTAGACAGTTACCACTGCCCATGCATTCTAATGGCTAACATTAAAGACAGTCCCCAGTGCCAGTGAGTGGCTGAGAGTGTGAACAAGGTAAGTTGGGCAGATTCTTAAAAAAAAAAAAAAAAAAAAAAAAAAATGCCAATTTGTCCTGTGAAGTAGCAACTCTAATATAGAGGAATAAAAACTCCTTTACAAAGATATTTTTATGGCAGTTTTGCTGATAATGTCCTGAAGCTGGAAATGGTAATTTATCAGTAAGGAAACAAATATCCCTTGACACAGTTAGGTTTGTGTGTGGGTCATGAGACAACTTGTGGAATCAGCCCTCTATTTCTATCCTGTGGGTCCCAGGGATAAAATTCAAGTTTGCCAGGCTTGGTGGTAAGTGATCTTAGCTGAGACATTTCTACAGCTGGACATGGCTGTTTTTTGGTGCTTGCATCAGTATAAATGAAATCAGAAATTCAGTCACATTATTATGCTCTGAAGACAGCAGCATAAAATAATGTGTGTCAGTTACACCTGTGTGACCTTTAGACCAAAGAAGTGGAACTCAGAGAGTGGAGAGGCAGTGGTGGTTGCTCTTGAAGTGTTGACTTTTGGATTGGTCCACTGAAATAACTTAGAGGTTTGTTTGGCTCATAGCTGGCTTTGTTGTTCTTGGGCCTGTGCCGTCACCCATTGTAGGGCAAATGTGCTGAAGTAAAGCTGTCAACATTATGGCCAAGGCACAAAAGAAGAAAACTGTCCCACAGTACCCCATAACCTAAGACCTCTACCAGGCCTCGCCTCCCTCCTAAAGGATCCACTCTAGGGATCAACCTTTAACCAATGGGCTTTTTTACGGGGAGCACTTAAAACTCCACAATGAGAAAGGTACATTGGGGAACTTTAAGGAGTGTGGTCTTTTCTATATACTAATGAAATTGAAAAGATGTCTGTATTGTACATGTATTCAGTGACTATATTATGAAAGAGATACTTAGGGGCTGGAGAGATGGCTCAGCGGTTAAGAGCACCATCTGCTCTTCCAGAGGACCCGGGTTCGATTCCCAGCACCCACATGGCAGCTAACAACTGTCTGTAGTTCCAGTTCCAGGCAAATACCAAGGCAAATAAATAAATAAAAGTGTTTAAAAAAAAAAAAAAAAGAAAGAGATACTTAACTTTAGGCATGGTTCTCAAGCTGAAGTAGATGTTCTGATAGCTGTAGTATACTTTGACGTGCATGTTCAAAACTAGAGTGAACAGAAGGACGCATAGAATACAGTACAACATCAGTGGATAACAGTAATGTCTTAAAACAGTATGCAATGTGCATGTACTTAAAATGCTACTGCACTACTTTAAAAAGTAGTCCAAATTACTTTATGATATATGTGCATAAATATGCACATATTTTAGATTTATTTATCTTGTGTGTATGAGTACTTTCCTGCACATGTTTGTACACCATGTGCATGCCTGGTGCCCTCTGAAATTAGAATGGGGCATTGGGTTCCCTGGAATTGAAACTAACAAATAGTTGTAAGTTGCCATATGGAGGCTGGAAATTGATCCTCAGTCTGCTCCAAAAGTGTCAGTTCCAGCCCACTAACACTTTATTTGTTTGTTTGTTTATTTATTTATTTTAAGGTAGAAGCTGGGCATTGGTGGTTCATATCTGTAATCCCTGGATTTAGGAGATTGAGGAAGGAGGAGTACAATGATCTTGAGTCCAGCCTGGGCTAGAGTGAGACCCTGGCCAAAAACAAACAAAAATAGTGTGGGTGTGCTCAGTACATTCATGAGGCCCTGGGTTTTCATCCCTAGCACTGCTTGAAGGAAGGCAGAGACTGGGAGTAAAAACTAGATAGTGATTCTTTGGTTGGTTAGTATGATATAATTTTCAGTTTTGCTATGTTCTTGGGAAAGTAAAATGGGTATCTGTCTATTACCCAGATGCCCACTGTCTTAGTGCAGGTTGCACTTGGTGTGTGTGGGAATGTTCTCTGTGTAACATTTTTGGCTGTCCCAGAACTCATTCTGTAGACTAGGCTGGTGTCAAATTTACAGAGATCCTCCTGCCTCTGCTAGGATTAAAGGCCTTTGCTACCCCTGACCCACTGTTGGTTTGAGTTAGTATTGCTGGAAGAAAGCACCATGACCAGAGTAACTTGGGGAGGAAAGGATTTATTTGGCTTACACTTCCAAATCAGTGTTTATCACTGCAGGAACTCAAACAGGGCAGGAACCTAGAGGCAGGAGCTGATGCAGAGACCATGGAGAAGGGCTGCTTACATGGCTTTTTCAGCTTGGTCTCTTATAGAACCCAGAATCACCAGCCCAGGGTAGCCCAACCCACAATGAGCTGGTCCCTCTTCCATCAATAACTAAATAAGAAAATGCCCTACAAGGCTTCCAGTCTTAAGGGGGCATTTTCTCAAATCGAGGGTCTGAGAACTAGTTTGTGTCAAGTTGACATCAAACTAGCCAGCACACCTACTTTTTCCATAGGAGAGTTACTTGCTAGAGCTGCTAAGGAAATTAAGACTTCAACAATCAAGGGTATGTATACTACCCAATCAGTTTCAAATAAGGACCATGTGTCCTAGTGTTCTTAAATCGTGAAATCTAAAACCATTTTATTTATCTGTTAACAGAGAAAGACATACAAATTGACTACAATTTAAAATTGATTGGGGCTGGCTGAGGAGGTACACAATGGAAGAGAATAAAAGCAGGAGGGTTGTACATTTAAGGAAGTTCAGTTGCTAGCATACACCTTGGCACTGCATAAATGGGCCTGGAGGTACATGCTATATGTAATCTCAGCACTTGAGAAGTGGAGGCTGTTGAATCAGAAATTGAAGATTTTTTTGCTTGTTACAAGTTTGAGGCCACCTTGGACTTTGTGAGAATTTTACTTGAAAATTTTTTGTGTAAATTCAGATTTGTCAGCAATTAACTAGTGTGAGTTTAAAATAGTCCAGGTCCTCTGTTCTATATACTCTTTTCTTGTTGAGACGATTTCCCTCTGTGCTCAGACTGGCCTTAAATTCATGGTCATCCTTCTACCTCACCCTCCTAAGGAATTGCAGGTATAATTGTTTACAAGGATGGGATTTCAGGTGTGATCCACCACACCCATCTTCTGTACTTTTTCTAAATTATCAAATTCAGTAGTCTGACATGTGCAAAAATGCATAGACTTAGTAGGGGAAGAAAAGAAAATCCAGACTGGAAAGGTGGCTCAGCAGTTAAGAGCACTGGCTGCTTTTCCAGAGGTCCTGAGTTCAATTCCCAGCAACCACATGGTGGCTCACAAATGTCTGTAACTCTTAATTCCATGAACCCAACACTCTCACACAGACACATATACAGGCAAAACACCAATGAACATGAAATAAAAATATATTTTAAAAAAACAAAGAAAGAAAACCCAGGTCCTGTGTCTTTACCCATTTGTTATGTAGCTGCATCCTTAAATAAGGAGGAGGGGGTCCTGAGAATTTTCAAATCCACACTCCTGCACAGCTAGGAAGGGCAGGGCTTATGTTTCTGTTGATGTGCTCTATGAATTGGAAATTGAGAGTAAAGGCAATGGGAAGTTTTAATGAATGAAAAATTATTTCTTTACTAAGAGTCTAGAGGGTGTTAGTTTAAAGGTAGTCCCCCACAAAGTTCTTAAGTCTGCTGGTGACCTCATCTGTGGCCAAAGCATATGTGCATGTTTGACAGTGCTGTACCACTTGGGGTTATTACTAAATCTGTGGTAGAGCAGACATAAGCCATTTCAACAGCCACAAATTTGGGACCTGAACTTATTTACAGACATCTAGTATCTTTTTTTTTTTTTAAGATTTATTATGTATACAGTATACAGAAGAGGGTACCAGATGTCATCATAGATGGTTGTGAGCCACTATGTGGTTGCTGGGAATTGAGCTCAGGACCCCTGGAAGAACAGTCAGTGCTCTTAACCTCTGAGCCATCTAGTATCTTTTATAACTTAATAAAAGTGACTTCATTTATCCTGTTAATGAAAACCTAATTCAAAAGAAAAATAATTCATGGGGAAATGCCCACATCTTTTTCTTTTAGTAACTAAGTTTTGAAACTGAATTGTCTACTTTACCTTTTATTTAATTTGGTAGTGCTAGGGATGGAACTTGAGACCCTAGAGCGCTTAAAGGCAAGTGCCTATCATTGAACATTCCACAGACTTTCTCTGTGTTGCTTTGACTAACTTGGAACTCACTCTGTAAATAAGGCTGACCTCAAACTCAGAGATTGGCCTGCCTCTGCCAACAATGTCTGGCTAGCATTTCTCTTTATTAATGACCAATTTTCCCTTTTACATTAAAAACCTGTCTTTAGCAGGTAGCACAGGACTGTGATTCCAGCACTCAGGGAACTCAGGAAGGTCACTAGTTGGTGAAGCATCAGACAGTGCTACAAATAGAAAACCCTACTCTATAAATTAATCCACCAATCTAGCCACCCAGCCTGACTTTTCCCACATCTAAATTTTCCTAGATGTATTGAATACTGGCAGATTAAAACAAACAAAAAACTGCAAAGAAAGTAAAACATGTAAATCTTGAATTGTTCTTTTAAAATGAAGTTAAAAGTTGATTGGAGGGCTGGAGAGATGGCTCAGCGGTTAAGAACACTGACTGTTCTTCTGGATACCTGAGTTCAGTTCCCAGCATCCACATGGCAGCTAACAACTGTCTGTAATTCCAAGATCTGACACTCTTACACAGTTACACATGTAGGCAAAACACCAGTTTACATAAAATAAAAACAAATATTTTTTAAAAAGTTGGAGTTTTGTCAGTTTTTTCCATTTTTGAAAATAAGCATTTTCTACCTTTAATGGCTGGGTTGTAGCACATACCTTTTATCCCAGGAGGCAGAGGCAGGCCCAGGACTACACAAAATCCTGTTTGGGAGAGTAGATTAAATTCTGTTGACCCCTGGGATAACAGTTTAAAATGAAACCGAGCTTAAAATCAAACTCTTTGCCTAAGTTTGGTAATACAGCAAATAAATGGATCGGAAAATTAGCGAGGGCCACTGTTGCTCCCAACTGAAATTTGCACGGGGCAGCTTCGGTGTCTTGGGATTGCCGTTAGTCGCAACAGCTCCCTCTTTTGGTGTATTATGGTTACTGCAGCTGGCATTCTTAAATCTCTCTAGTAAGAGAAAACTTTTTTCCTTTTCAATAATAATAAAAAATAATGTGAGAGCTTCAGGACTGGCCTGGGTTCCTGGAGTTGTTCCCTTAGGATACTGTGCTCCTTAGGGTCAATGTGCTCTTTTGGCTCACGTGGCTCCTCGAGGCCACTGCAATAACGGTCGTCATAGCTGAGCTCTCCAGGCGAATGCACCTAGTGGTGCCTGGGCAGTATGCGATGGGGAACTCCTGCTGGACGCAATGTTTCAGGCTGCTCTGCCAGGAAGGGGGCCTGATGCAGACAGAAGGTGGCAGTACAGGATCCAAGTGTTTTAAAGCATTCCCGAGAGGTGAACACTTATCTACTCTTAAAGTGATGGCTAGGAAAAGACCAGAAGCAGCCATAGGCTACTCACTGAGGAAGAAATAGTTGATTTGTGAGAAAGCCATTATGAATTTTGATTTTGATTACTGCAAAAACAGACCTTGGTCAGAAAGTCCAGAGTTAACATTACAAGAAGAGTGAAAATTGGAAGAAGCAGCTTGGTATGCTGCCCAACGCTGAGCAGCCAGGGCTGCAAAGCAGAAAACCACTGGGGTGGGAGAGGTTCCCATGCTATGTACCTCCTAGCAGTGAGACGCAAAGTTAGGGGCCAGAGATTAGTGTGAGTCTTGTTTGAGAAATAGAAAGTGGCAGTCTAAATCTTACCAGATACACACTATTAACACCAAATGTCCAAAGCAGCTGTGACTTAATGACAAAAATTAAGTCATCTAATGAACATGTGTCTTTTGATGAGATCAGAAGATGAAGGAGGAATGACTAAAGATGCTCATGAGGCAGCCTTCAGAAACAGGAATGCATTCGCTAGGCAGCCCTGAGGTATGGCAGTATAGCACTGGCCCAGGAAGGCTATGGTGATCTCTGGACTACAGGGGAAGGACTTTGTTAGGGCTAAGAAGGGTAAAGATGTTGCAGGTTTGTGAATCCTGTCTTAGAACTGCCAGAAACAGATCAACAGATTGGACAGATAGAGTGAAATTTTGTGACCCTGCTTAACAGTTCTGACCTAGTGTTAAAAATGGACTCTTTAGAATGCCTTAGTGACCAGTGCTGAGCTGTGTAAGGGGGAGTAGAAACCATGTTGAAAGGGCTTGTTTTATTAGAATGGGGTAGAATGATGGAACAGAGCTGAATGGCTACAGAATGAGTGAAGCTTCACCTTCGGCTTTTCCAAACCAACTAAAAGATTCTAACATGCTATCCATTAAATGTATTTTAACTTTTGGAGATGGAGAGATGGCTCAGAGGTTTAGAACACTGACTACTCTTCCAGATAGGACATGAGTTCAATTCCTAGCAACCACATGGTGGCTCACAACTATCAAGAGGGTAACTCAATCTCGTGCCCTTTTCTGGCCTGCAGACATACATTCAGACAGAACACTGTAAATAAATAGATACATTTAAAAGAAAAATATACTGGGGGCTGGAAAGATGGCTCAGCCGTTAAGAGCACCCTCTGCTCTTCCAGAGGACCCGGGTTCGATTCCCAGCACCCACATGGCAGCTAACAACTGTCTGTAGTTCCGGTTCCAGGCAAACACCAAGGCAAATAAATAAATAAATAAATAAATAAATAAATTAATTAATTAATTTTTTTTAAAAAAGAAAAGTATATTAATTAAAAATTATTTTAACTTTTATAGCATTCTTAACCTATGGGCTTTGTCTTTTAAGTCTTGAGTAATTACACTTTGACTGCCTGACCAGACCTATTTTATTATGAAACTGAAAATCTTTTTAAAAGGATTTATTTATTATGTATACAGTATACAGAGGAAGGTACCAGGTGCCATCACAAATGGTTGTGATCCACCATGTGGTTGCTGGAAATTGAACTCAGGACTTCTGGAAGAACATTCAGTGCTCTTAACTTCTGAGCTATCTCTCCAGCCCTCTTTTTTTTTGAAACTGAAAATCTTTTTTTTTTTAATTTTTATTTATTATGTGAATTGGTGTTTTGCATGCATGCACAACTGTGTAAGGGTGTGAGATCTTGGAATTACAGACAGTTGTTAGCTGCCATGTGGATGCTGGGAATTGAACTCAGGTCCTCCGGAAGAACAGTCAGTGCTGTTAACTGCTGAGCCATCTCTCCAGCCCCAGTTTCTTTTATTTGTGTATGTGTGTATATATTTGTGTGTGTGTACTAGCTGAACCACAGCAGGTGAGCCATTCTATAAATCTTCATGTCTGTGAAGGAGATATATTAGAATGGTGTGCTTGCTGTTGTAGCTGCCTGCCAACAGAAAGTCTAAAAATCCAGTAGGTATTAGGTCCATGTGGCTGGCCATCTTAGCCTGTCTTCAGAGTTCACCAGAATCTTAGAGGAGTCGGTTCTAATGCCACTGAAGGAATGGACTTGCGAGCAAGAAGGAGAACAGGCAAAGATGTAAAGCTTCCTTCTTCCATGTCTGCCAGCAGAACATGTGGCCCAGATTAAAGGTATATCTTCCCAATTCAAATGATCCATGTTATAAGTGAGTCTTCTCATTTCAAATGAAAAAAATCCCTCATGGGTATACCCAGCCACTTGGGTTTTAGTTAAGTTGATATAGTCATGTTAACAACCAAGAATAGCCATCACATTTATATTATAGAAGACTTGGGAAGTAGGGAGAAATCACTTGTGATTCACTAGAAACATAAATATTCTCACTAAGTATAGAGGTTCTGTATCAAAAATATAGACAAACAACTGAGGAGAATAGACGGCTCAGCAGTGAAGAGCACTGGCTGCTCTTGTAGAGGACAGAGGTTCATTCCCAGTATCCACATGGCAGCTCACAACCATCTGTAACTACAGGTTCCATGAGATCAGTGTTGTCTCTGGCCTACATGGAAACTGCACACAGAGACAACACTGATCTGGCACAGCTTACACATGAGATGAAAATAATAAGAATTTTTAATAATTTTGTTTTTGTTTTTCATGGCAAGGTTTCTCTTTATCGCCCTGGAACTCACTCTGTAAACTAGGCTGGCCATGAACTCAGAAATCTACCTGCCTCTGTCTCCCAAGTGCTGGGATTGATGACATATATCACCACGACTGGCTCTAAATAAGAAATTTAGTTAAAGATTTCTTTCTGATCCCCCAATCTTAAATTTTATATCCTGTTAGCAACAGTACAAAAAAGGAAACAAGTCTGGATTGCTCTGTAACAAACGTTTGCCTCATCAGCTTTCCATTGTAAGTGCTGAGACTGGCAGCCAAGTGAGTATGTATTAGTAGGTAACATTAGACACTAGCTGCTCAATAGTGCTCTGGTGCTTCCACTTCCACCCATTCAGTCCTGCAGTGTCCTTGTCTTACAGTGAGAATCCAACATGCACAAGTTCTGCATCTTGTCCCAAATCATCCAGCTGATTGATAGCAAATGATGAATTCCTTTGTGACATTTAATTCGTATATGTAATGTATTTTGGGCAGATTTATACTGTGTTAGCCTCTCTTGACTCCTTTCCCATTCCTTGACAGAGATGTACTTTGTAGTACGGGCCCTAGAATCCCAGCTATTCAAGAATCTGAGTCAGCAAGAAGGTCAGCACTCCAAGGCCAGCCTCAAAATGAAAAAGTGAGAAATGTAGGGAGGGGAGATGGCGCTTAGTTGATAAAATAGCTGTCTAACATTCGTAGAGTCCTTGGTGTGATCCTTAGCACCACATATTCCAGGTAATTCGTGTGTACCTCTAATCTGAGCCGGCTCAGGATGTGCGGATAACCTTGAACTCCTGACCCTCCTGCCTCCAATCCCACTGGGATCGCAGCTGGACACCACCATACCTAGTTAATTTTCTATGTACTGGCAATGCATAAATGAATAAAAATAAAACAAAAAGTGGCCTCTTGCTGGTTTCCTGGTTGTAAACTGAATGAATGCAAGGACGAACACCAGTCTTCCATATTAAACCTTGACAACTGCCCTTTTTCTCACATTTTTTCTCATATGTTTCTTCCTCCTAACTCTGCATTAGAGACTCAGAGAGGTAAAAGTTTCCATAGGCCTTGCCAGTCCCCTTTTCTTTGTTCTATGCTGAGAATGTTTAGTGTCCACTTGGCGTATTTCTGTGTGAGGGGCAGTATGTGGAAGTGAGTGGAAGTTGTAGTCACTCTGGCTCTAGGTTATGAGCTGGGCCCATCACAGATTGAAGAGCCTGTTGGAAGTACATAAGGTGGTGGTGGGTGCTCTGAGGTGAAAAAACTGTAAGGGCATACAAAGTGGTGGAGTGCAGTGTGTAGGGCAGGAGGTAACTGCAGAGACTGGGGCATGAATACAGCAAAGAAGCAAGCAGTGAGGTTTGATTTATAGAACAATCTATTAATGCCCTTTATCTGCTGTTTTCTTTTCTCGTTAGTAAATCCTCTTTTGACCTAGACCCCAATTCCACTGATTTTTTTAAGACTTGAACCCACAGCCTTTCTGTGCTGTTATGCACTTTATATTCTGCATACCTCTAGAGGGCACTAGTCACATGTGTAATCATTGTAGGTCTGACTACCTTGGATGACAACTTTCCAGCAGATGGCAGTAAAGTCCACGAGGACACAGTGGCCTTTTCCAACTTGTGCAAATGTAGAAATTATTCTTTGTAAAAACTTTTAGATTTATTAATTTTATTTTTATTAGTGTTTTGCCTCCATGTGTATATGTGCACCATGTGTGGACCTGGTGCCCACTGAGGCCAGAGGAGAGCATCAAATCTACTGGAACTGAAGCAGCTACCCTGTGAATGCTGGGAACTGAACTTCTGGGCTTCTGGAAGAGCAAGCACGTCTAAGCCTTTTCTCAGACCCCCTGTTGTTTATATTTTACACTAGTTTTTAAGAATATAAATGGGTTTTTTGTAGACTGTTCCTCCAGTTGTGTTCATCTAGTTATTTTTTCTTTAAATACACTGTATGTATTTGAGGCTGGAATTCTACAGAAGCAGTATTGTGTTCTTCTGTATTGTGTCATATCCAGGGGCACATATCATCTGTTTGTTCTGCTGGTGGTGACATGGAACCTCTTTGCGTTTTGTATTGAAACTACACTTACGGACATATGAGTTTTAACATGTGCCCGAACTGTGACTGTAGGAATTGCCCTGCTTAGTCCTGGCCCTCTTAAGTAGGCCTGGTTCTGTTCAGTTTTCTGGTAGTCTCAGTTTAGTCATGTGCACCTAAATGGCACCCTGTTTTCTCCCTGATTTGCAAAACCACTGTGACTGTTCCCATCAGAAATCATAGAACCTCTCCTTCCTAGTAAAGCACATGAGTTTATTACATGTAGGTATAATGCCCTCCTCCTGCACTGGCCTTATATGCTCCTGGAACAGCTTTCGCTTAGAAAGTTTAAAGTAAACACAGGTAGAAATTACCAACATTAAGGTTGTCCAGTTCTAGAGGCCTTGTCCATTTTTATAAGGCCAGGCTGACAGGGTCAGCAAGACCCTGACTCAAGAATTAGAAGGGAGGGGCTGGAGAGATGGCTCAGCGGTTAAGAGCACCGTCTGCTCTTCCAGAGGACCCGGGTTCGATTCCCAGCACCCACATGGCAGCTAACAACTGTCTGTAGTTCCAGTTCCAGGCAAAACACCAAGGCAAATAAATAAATAATTAAATAAAGTTTAAAAAAAAAAAAAAAAGAATTAGAAGGGAAAAAAAAAAAAGTATGGCCAGGTGTGTGTCACAAACCTATAATCTCAGCTCTTAGGAGATCAGGAGCACAAGGTTGGGGTACAAAAATAATCCAAAATAACAGAACCAAAAATAAAGAGGCACCAGAATACTGAAGACTAGGTGGCTCAGTCAGTGAAGTGCTGAGTTTAATCCCTAGAATCCACAAAGGCAGAGGAGGAGTGCAGTTGTGCGAATGCAGTTTGTATTAAATGAGACTCAGCCAAATATGGGGAAAGGCTGAAATATCAGAGAGGAAGCACCTCAGTCAGTTCTCACCAAACTGTCTTGCAACTTCCTCAGCCTCACTCCTGGTCTCTTCTGCCTCGTTTCTATGAGCCCTTATATACCCTATCCCATCCAGGTTAGGATTAAAGGCGTGTAGCCTTGAACTCACAGAAACAGAAGTTCTGTCTCTAGTTATGGGATTAAGGGTAGGTCACCACTGCTTTCCCTGTGCTGGGATTAAGCATGTGTGTGATTGACTCTCAGCTGTTTATTCTTTTTTTATTCAAGGATCAAGAATTTCCTGAGCTATCTGCCTAGGATTTAACTGTGTGCTGCCTCTGATATTTCAGGATTTATTAAATATCTACCAAGTATCCACAGAGAGGATGTTGGGAAGGAGAATAGAGATAGGTGGATTCCTGGGGCTCAGTATAACCTGTTTAGCAAGCTCCAGACAGTGAGGGATCGTGTTTTTGTTGCTGTTTTGCTCTTGCTTTGTTTGTAACAGCCTTGGTTGTCTGGAATTCATTTTGTAGACAAGGTTGGCCTCTAAATCAGAGATCCACCTGCCTCTGCCTCCCAGGTGTTGCCTTCAAAGACAGCTGGTCACTACCACTGCCCAGTTTATTTGCCTTTAATCTCAGCAGAGGCCGTTGATTTCTGTGAGTTTGAGGCCAGCCTGAGTTCCAGGAAAGCCAGGGCTGTTACACAGAGAAACTCTTGTCTTGAAAGTGACACTAGAGCCTTTCCTCTGGCCTCCACACACATATCTGCACCATACCCAAATGTGTCAATTAAAAGTTATTTTAAAAACAATGCCTTAAAGGGCCACAAATATGTAGCTCAATAGGAAAGTACTTTTACTCAGCTTGCATAAGGCCCTGGATTCCCCAGTCCTATGCATGCCCACACATTGAGGTTTAAGTAAGTACATAGTCTCCTCCTTATAACCCTTTTGTTTTCAGATTCAGACAAAAGACTGGTGTTTCATTTCAAGTAGAGATGCTCTGTTTTCTTTCTTTCTTTTTTTTTTATTATTTGAATTGGTGTTTTGCCTGCATGTATAACTGTGTAAGGGTGTCAGATCTTGGAATTACAGACAGTTGTTGGCTGCCATGTGGTTGCTGGGAATTGAACTCAGGACCTCTGGAAGAACAGTCAGTGCTCTTAACCACTGAGCCATCTCTCCAGCCCTGAGATGGTCTGTTTTCATCACCATTTTCCTCTTACCCCACCTTGTACATTTCATTTAGTGCTGGCTTTTGGGTCTGGGATTTTATAAGCATTATCTACTTTCACTTAATGGGTTGATTGAGATGGAGTCTTGCTATGTCTATTCTGGTGAACTGTGAGCTCAAATGGTTTTCCTGTTTCAACATCCTGACACACACTGTCTGACTTGTTTGCTTCATGTAGTCAATAGTTGTCAAGTTGTTTCTATCTGCTTTATCCTTACCACCCTTACCCCCTGTAGAACCCAAGACCTCACTTGGTAAACAAGCCATCTACCATGGAGTCACTACCTTGAAGGTTGACAACACTTAACCCCAGTAGCCATAAGAAATGCATAGTGTGAAGTGGGCACAGTACACATATGTGTACATGTACAGCACAGACAGGGTGGTCCTGGTCTCTCTAACTTATACTCCCTCTCTCTTGGCAGTCCGTGATCTGATTTTCTGGCGAGATGTGAAGAAGACCGGGTTTGTCTTTGGCACCACGCTGATCATGCTGCTCTCCCTGGCAGCTTTCAGTGTTATCAGTGTGGTCTCTTACCTCATCCTGGCTCTTCTCTCCGTCACTATCAGCTTCAGAGTCTACAAGTCTGTCATTCAAGCTGTGCAGAAGTCAGAAGAAGGCCATCCATTCAAGTAAGTTGAAGTCCCAATCCACAGTTCAGTAAAGGGATTTGCTGAGATTGCTCAGGTCTGAAGTCCTGACCTGCCTCTTACAGTTGATTGATGGCAGAAACACCCCCTAAATACCTTGCTGTCACCCTGAGAAGTGATTAGGTTAGTGCTGAAGGACTTTTAACTAGCTAGAGGTTCATTAAGACTTAGACAGCTGCAAATCCTGAGCAGGGCAACCCTCTGTCAGCCTGTGTCCATATTTCAGCCCTGTATGATAAAGCCTAGAAACAGCTTTGAACTCCTAGTCCTGGAACCAGGAGTTACTCTGTTTACTCTGAATTTTATTCTGATTTACTTTAGCTCTTGTGTAGTTTTCCTGGATCTGGGGACAATTTTTTAACTTTTATTTTATTGTTTATGTATGTGAGTATTTTGCCTGCATGTATTTCTGTGCAATATACATGTGTGGTGCCCTTGTAGGCCAGAAGAGGGTGTCCAGTTCCATGGAACTGGAGTTACAGGTTGTGAGTTGCTCTGTGGGTGCTGAGAATTAAACTTAGGTTTTATGAAAGAGCAACCAGTGCTCTTAATCACTGAACCATCTTTCCAGCCCCAATTTGGTGGCAAATTTTCATGCCTTTTTGCCTTTAACAAATGTTTCCTCATGTTGTTTGTACTGTTGCAATTCTTTGTCCATAAAACTTTATATTTGAGCTTTAACAAAGAGCAGCATTTTAAAACCCTTTGTCTCCTGGTAGTGGTGCTGTGTGCCTTTAAATTAATATGTAATTAATCTTTATGTGTGTGTTGGGGGGGGTTCTCTATGTAGCCTGGGCTATCTTGGAACTCTTTTTGTAGACAAAGTTGGCCTCAAACTCAGAGACCCACCTGCCTCTGCCTCCCAAATGCTAGGACCAGCTTTTTGATGCTTTCTTAATGCCTGTCACTCTTCTGTTCTTCTCAGAGTCTGAACTCCTGGAGGTATTTTCAAAGCTGACAAGCAACTAGGCACTTGGGTGAATGAACAGGTGAATGAGAGTACAGAGTTACATCTCAGAACAAGGTAGCCAGGTGTGATGGCACATACATTTTGGAAGCAGAGGCAAGCAGATCACTTTAAGTTCAGTCTAGCCTTATCTATATAGTAACTTCTAGGCAAGCCAGATCTACACAGTGAATCCCTTTCCCTGCCCACACCCTACGCCCATTTTTAAAAAATCTCACCATTCAAGAACAAAACAGAGTGTGTTGTGTAATTTTCAGCCCCACTAGGCCTGGCTTGGGCTTCTGAAACCTCAGAGCACACCCCCAGTAACATAGTTTTTCCAGCAAGGCCACACCTCCTAATTCAGCCCAACACACACACTCACTCACACTAAAAATAAGACTGTATTTGGAAAGCTAGAATGGTGCTCATTTGTATTGAGGAGGAAATAAGCAGGTCCCTGGGGCTTACTTACTAGGCAGTTAGTTTAGCCTGCTTAGTGAATTCCAGGCCAATGGGAAACTATCAAATAAGTTTTTTAAAAATGGTAGACAATGCCAGAGAAATGACACTCAAGGTTGTTCTCTAAGCCTCCACATGTATATGTACATACATGTACAAATGAATTTTAGGTTTTTGCTTGTTTGTTTTATGATGCTGGGAATTGAACCCAGGATCTCATACGTGCTAGATAAGTCTTCTGCTATGTGATGGACATTTCCACAGAGTGTGTTCTGATACATCCACTCTAGGTAACTCTTTACTATACTATACTCTTCAATTCGTAAATATTTGTCATACTTGCTTTTATCCACTACAGGGCAGCTGTGTCCCCTACACAGCTTTCCACTAAAAATCCCGTGTTGTCAAAAAATTTTCCTTTATGTGTTATATGTGTGGCTGTTTGTTCTTCCTTGGAAGGGCCTACTTGGACGTGGACATTACCCTGTCCTCAGAAGCTTTCCATAACTACATGAATGCTGCGATGGTGCATGTCAACAGGGCCCTCAGACTCATCATTCGTCTCTTTCTGGTAGAAGACCTGGTTGACTCCTTGAAGGTTAGTTGTTGGATTGTGATTCAGAGGTAAAACAGAGAGTACAGGATTTTATCAGACAAGAGAAAGCCTATAAAAGGGAAGGTAGGTGTCAATAGAAAAAGCTGTTGCCTCCCTCTAAAGAGCAGCACTAAAACAGCAGTCACCAGCTCAGAACCCAAGTCAGTGACAGTTTTCTGGCTTTAAGTGCAAATAGGGGATCTGTGTCATACAGCACTGTGCTGATGCAGACCTAGTTTGCTTGAACTCTGAGTTATCATTATTCTTGCTTAACTCTTTGTCATTGGCCTTCACAGCTGGCTGTCTTCATGTGGCTGATGACCTATGTTGGTGCTGTTTTTAATGGAATCACCCTTCTGATTCTTGGTAAGGTGACAAGGAAAGTATGTCTATGTGTTTATTTCTTGAAGTAGTCTGTAAGATTAAACGTAAATGCTGGGCCAATTGGTACAGACCTATAATCGCAGCTATTCAAGAAGCTGAAGCAGGAAGATCAAATCTGCAAGGGTAACTTAATAACCCTGTCTCAAAATAATTATAAAAGGGCTGGGGAAGCACAGCATAATAGTACACCCTTGTAATTCCAACAGTTGGTAGATGGGAACAGGAGCATCAAAATTCCACGTCATGTTAAACTTCAAATGAGTTCTAAGTCCACTTAGGACATATGAGACCCTCAGGGGAGGGGAGGAAGAGGGATAGATGTATCAGGGGTAGAGTGCTCTCCTAAAGAACATTCACACAGCATAACCACTTATTCCACACAGCCAGTCTGTGGTGTCTAGAGTGCAGATTAGATATTAGAGTAACCTGGGTTTGTGGCCCTGTGTTTATTAAATGGTCTGACAAAGACATTTCATCGTGAGTGGGCAATGGTGATGCACGCTTTTAATCCCAGCACTGGGGAGACAGAGGCAGGAAGATCTCTGAGTTTGAGGCCAGCCTGGTCTACAGAGTGAGTTCTAAACAGAGAAACCCTGTCTCAGAGGGAAAGAAAAATATCAAGGTCAGTATGGTTTAAATACAGGGATCTTGCTTTTAGGAACCACTTTTGTGGTTTAGAAGTTGATGCCTGTCACACAAAGAAAGCAGCCTTTTTGGGTTTTTAACACTTCCCTGGTCTACTCTCTCTTGACTGTCCTCAGTTGAATGAGCACTCTTTTTTTTTTTTTTTTTCTCATTTTGGTTATTTCTCTGTACTTCATGAAGAAATGTCTGTGTTGCTTGAGTCTCTCACATTTGCACTTGCTGTGTTTTGATTCTTACAGCCGAGCTGCTTGTTTTCAGCGTTCCAATTGTCTATGAGAAGTATAAGGTAGGCATTTGTCTGGAAGCACATTTGCTGAGTAATGTGTGCCTGACTTCAGTTCATTTCAAGGAAAGTAAGAGACTGAGGATGGTGCCTTCAAGCAAAACTGGAGGCCTATGATAGATGTCTGTGTCGTGGGGGTAAATTATCCTTTCCAAAAAAGGAAGGTGAAGAGAAGCTGTAGATAGTAAAAATTGAGCTTCTGAAAACTAAACTGCACTTTCAAGGAGATGTTTGTTTGTCCAGATGTTTGCATTATGGGCCAAATAGATTAGCTGTCCATCAGAAGACCTTTTGGGAGAGAAGGGAGATGTCTCAGTTAATAAAATGCTTGTCACTCTAGCATAAGGACCTGAGTTTGGATCTCAAGCATCCACATAATATTGTCTGGTGCTATAATATACATCTGTAATCCCAGCCCTGGGGAGGATCCCTGGGCTCGATAGCTAGCCATTCTAAACAAGTCAGTGAGCTCTAGGTTCAGTAAGAGACTGAGCTGTCTCAAAAAATAAAGTAGAGGGCTGGGATGTGGCTTAGTTGGTAAAATACTTGCCTCATATACACAAAGCCCTGGGTTTTAAGCTCTAGCACCACATAAATTTTGTGTAGTGGCACATACCTATGGCCCTGTCATATATAAGGTGAAGTCAGGAAGATCAGGAGTTTGAGGGTCACTCTTAAATACATAGTAAATTGTAGGTCACTTTAGACTACAAAAGACCTTATCTTTAGTTAATTAGTTAATTAACAATTGAAAAAAAAAAAACCTTATGTCATTTTTTTTTCCACAGCCACATGCATACTCACACACATACACACAACACACATAAACAAAAAAGATTTTTGACTTTTTAAAGTTAATCATGCACAGGAGCCATAACACATAACCACAGATTATAGATTAAACTTTCACTTTTTTAAGATTTATTTATTTATTATGTATACAGTATACAGAAGAGGGTACCAGATGTTAGTCTAGATGGTTGTGAGCCACTATATCGTTGCTGGGAATTGAACTCAAGACCTCTAGAAGAACAGTCATAACATCTGAGCCATCTCTCCAGCCCCCAGACCTTCACTTTCTAGTACTCAGAAAATGTACTTCAGTGATGATAAAAACACCACTAGGTTTTACTTCTACAAATGATGAGTTTTGAAGTGTTGCGTAAATTGAAATCTAAAAATAGAAGTTTATAATTCTTTGAAAAGCTAGACATGGGGGGCTGAAGAGGCACTGACTGTTCTTCCGGAGGACCTGAGTTCAATTCCCAGCATCCACATGGTAGCTAACAACTATCTGTAATTCCAAGATCTGACACCATTGCAGTTATACATGCAGGCAGAACACTAATTCACATAAAATAAAAATAATTTTTTTTAAAAAAAAAGAAAAGCTAGACATCATTTTTATTTTCCAGAATAGTGACTAGTGGGATGTTTAATGGTTGCGCTAAAAAGAAGAACAATGCTTTTGGGGGCAAGGAAGAATATTAACTGAAATAGATTATATGAAAAAAATTATTTTTTTTTAAAAAAAGAAAAAAAAGGAAGCTAGGCTGTAGTGACAAGACACCTTTAATCCAGGCACTAGGGAAGCAGAGGGAGATGGATCTCTGAGTTTGAGGCCAGCGTGGTCTGCAGAGCACCCCAAGACAACAAAACCCTGACTCAAAAAACAAAAACATAAAGAAGCCTTCAAGAAAATTCTTAGCCCTTGTGTTACACAGCTGAATCTTCCTTCCTTCCTTCCTTCCTTTCTTAAAGACACAGATTGATCACTATGTTGGGATTGCCCGGGAGCAAACCAAGTCAATTGTTGAAAAGTAAGTACATTCAGGAACCATGTTCACCTTCTGTCATGTATACTATGCCCCCCCCCATAATTTCTAGTCTTATATAAAATGTTACTGTCAAAGGTAACTAATTTTCACCTCAAATAAAACCTTAGATAGTTTTATTTATTTGCACTTCTTTAGAAGCATCTTTGGGTTTTGTTGTGGTAGTTTGGCTTGTTGGGTTGTTTATTTACTTTAGAGAGGGTCTTGCTCAATAGCCCAGGCTGGCCTGGACCTTAATATACTACCCTCCAGTTCTCAGGAAAGAAATAATCAATGGAGATACTTTGGCTGTCAAATATTTTTTGGCTATTTAACTCTCTAATTCTCATATAGAACCAAGTTAAAGCAACTCTTCCCTACCTTTTCTAGTAAATAAATAATGTAAAGCTTATATCCTGGCATTGGGGTAAACAACTATAATTCCAGTACTTGGGAGGCAGAAGCAAGTGGATCTCTGAGTTCAAGAGGCAGTGTGGTGGAGTTCCTCAAGTTTGGGATTTCTCAAGGCAGACAGCAGCTGAGCCCTCCCCAATAGCCTGGAGGAAATACAAACCTAGAACAGATCCATATGTAAAACAAATATTTTCAGTTTTCTTCTTCTTTCCTCAATAGGATCCAAGCAAAGCTTCCCGGAATCGCCAAAAAAAAGGCTGAATAAGCACATGGAAGCCAGAAGTGCAACGGTTACTAAAACGCCATTTAATAGTTATAACATCGTCACTATGTACTATGAAGGAACTTGCTCAGTATCAGCTTGAGTTTGGTTCCAAGTTATTTGTTCTTTTTAATTTGGTGTTCTCTCCCTCCTCTCCCTTTACCCTCAATACCAAGCACAAGATGTGTTAGACTGAAAGAAGAACTGATCTCTTAGAACCCAAAAGAATAAAGAGTGAATCAAATTAATAGAATTAATCAGACCATAATAGTTGTGGAGCTTATACCTGTACCATGAAAGGGGAAAAAGAGAGAAATGTCTCTAGGACCCTCCCTCTATCCAGTTTTAAGGACTTGTATGCAGTTTTCGTTTATAATTTTGCCCATATTTTTAAGTTAGGAAATAATGATTAACTTATAGTTTGGGGGCAGGAGTGGGATTCCTTCTTTTGGTTTGTGCAGCCCTTGTTCTACCCTCCTTCCTTACACCTAAGCAGCTACGCCTACTGCTCTTCTTCCTTAAATGAAATAATTTGGGGCTGGAGAGATGGCTCAGTGGTTAAGAGCGCCATCTGCTCTTCCAGAGGACCTGGGTTTGTTTCCCAGCACCCACATGGCAGCTCACAACTGTCTGTAGTTCCAGTTCCAGGCAAAACATCAAGGCAAATAAATAAATAAATAAGTTTAAAAAAAAAAATGAAATAACTTAGAGGTGGTAGAGGTAATTCCTTTTTCCCTGAATGCCATCTGAGAAATAGAGTGGGAACGGTGTGGGGTGGAGCAGTGAACAGGAGGGCAGCAGTCACCCTCCTTCTGCTACTCTTCCTAGGGAAGGGCTCTGCCAGCTTCGAGAGGGCAGTGTCCAGGCCATTGGACTGGGATGAATACCAATGTGAGTGTTGGCTTGAGAAATCATTCCAGAATGTGCTTCTCCCTCTTTTCCCTGCCCACCTTACCTCAAGTTTAATAAATATGGTTGTACTTTTCTTATTATGAAATAAATGTCTGTAACTGCTGTACACTGCTATAAACTTAAGAAAATAATCTGCATGTAGGCTCCCAGCCATTGAGTTATTGTAATCCTATCTCAGTCTGTGGGGAACAAGGTACAAGAACATGAAAAGTCTTCCTTCTGTGTCTCCCTGCTGCTTCTACCTGTACTTTTCGAGTGCAGCCTTGAGGACTGAAGCCTCACTGGCTGCAGGTCATGTCTGTGATCCAGAGGCCTCGGTTGGTTAGAAGGAGAGGTACATTTCTAGACTCGTGACATGTGTAGTTTTGAGAGCAACTTGTGAGTGATTGTTGTTCTGAGGGGATCTCCACTTTCTGACACATTTATGACATCTATCATGGCCCACACTGCTCATTTGGAGAGTATTTTCAAGAAGTTTTAGGTTGTGGGTGGCCAGGCAGGACCAGAGATGTTGATAGACAACAGAATAATTTAGGATTGACTGGGGATCTTGATTTCTGTTTGAAACCTTGCACCACCACCCCTTCAGCGTGGCATCCAAGAGGCCCTTCAGGTCTCAGCCCTACCTTTCCTGAGGAATAGTTGGGGGCTTGAAGAGCTATGGTCTTCGATGGTCACAAACTTCTGTGGCTGTAAAAGTAGGAGTGGAACCTTCCCCTCCTTTTGGGAAATGACTTGGGAATTTTGATAGGTAGAATGCCTTACTCCATTGTCTTAAGTTCTTTGCCCTTGTTCATTTTGAACTTTTGGTTTCCATTGTAGAAAATCGCCATCCTCTGCCCTCCCAGGAAGTGAATGCACTGGTGGTCTCTGGGGCTTCCCAACAAGGGACCCCATTCTGCACTGGAAGCCATCACACTTGGCTCTTTTCTTTGCTGCTGTGTTAAAAACATTGGAAAGATTTTTGTGCCACACAGGATTTTTTTTTTTTTTAAGAAAAATCTATAGATGAAAAAGTTACTAATAAGACTGTGTACGTGTCTGTGCGTGCAACATAAAAATACAATAGCCTCAAGGAGCTCTTTTGATCCCTGTAAAACTGCAAATTGATGTATTAATTATAAATAAAGAACACAGTGACTGTCTCATCAGTCTGCAACTTTATTCTTTTTACACAGTTTG
The DNA here is from genome assembly GCA_004025045.1 of Sigmodon hispidus. Taxonomy (NCBI): domain Eukaryota; kingdom Metazoa; phylum Chordata; class Mammalia; order Rodentia; family Cricetidae; genus Sigmodon; species Sigmodon hispidus. The sequence goes on from PVIH01006570.1 coordinate 82,518, forward strand.
GGTGAAGTAAGAGCAAATGGCCTTCACTCCCACCTTATTTCCGGGAGCTTTCAAAAGAACTCCCGAGATTGCAAGGATTCCCACGGCACTGAGCAAAGCTGCACTGTATTTGGTTTCTAAAATGAAGTTAGAGATCCTGTAAAATGTGACCTTAGAAGTGACTTGGGTGAGAAAGCCTGGTTCAGCCTCTCACCAGTCTGGGAATGGGAAGGGTCCACACTTAAACCACAGGAAGCTGAAACTCAGGTGGTCATGGCACACACCTGGTCTGACATCAGAACTCATCTCTGACTTGCTCCGCCCCAAAACTAAGTTTGGCTGTGACTCATGCTGGACTTTATTTTATTCAACATACCTCTCGGGAAAACTTAGGCTGAAATACTTTAAATGACTGATGCAAACAACTTCACAAATACACATACAAATGTTTGAATAGTGTCACTAAGTAACATGGCATATAAATATGTATTCAGAGTAACATTTACATATGGGTCATAATAGCAAGCATACCATTAACAAAACAATGAAGGAATTTCACCTGTTTAATCAGAATCCCGAGGGAGGAGGAGACCTAACCCTTTGACTCTCAAGGCCATAGGTCCAGTCATGGTAGAATCACTGCAGAGGTACTTGCCAGACAAACCTCCTTGGAAGCTGCAGTTGTATGGGAAAGGCCTATCAAAATACTTTGTAGGTCCCACCCTTCTGACTTAGTAATTAGGTGGGCCCCCAAGGATTTCTGTCTCTAGCAAATAGCCTAAAATGAGGCTAGCTTGGGGCTGCCTCTCAAGGGGCAAACCATTCCTAACTTCTGCCCCAGCTAACCTGGACTTCAGCAGTGAGCTCTGGCAATGACAATCAACAGCTCCAATTTTGGCTATTGTTTCTAAAAGTTGGTGTAGAGGTGAGAGAGAATACTCATACTCAGTTTAAAAACATGCATGATGAAAAATAAAAAAGGTCAGTGCCCAGCCTGGCACAATCTTTATAATTTCTTTTCTCAAGGTTTTAATACTGTCTCCAAACCCCTGGCTGGTCAAAACTGGAATTTAACTGAGCCAGCAGCTGTTCCAGAATACCTGATGGCTTCAAAACAAGCAACTGATACTGAGCCTTGGAGAAACCCCCACCCCAGGGTAGTAGAACCACCTGGAGTTTGGCCCTCTCCTTCACCCTCACAGGCCAGCAATGCTGAAAGCTGACTTCATCCTCATTCCCAGGAAGTGCAATGCTTTACTGCCCTCAGAAGTTACAAGTGCTGTGGGCCTGCAGTGCCCAACACATCACACCTTGGCAGGGTAAAGAAATCTTGGTAACTTGCCAGATTGGAAGCAGTGCAATATAGTGCAAAGCTCACTGAACTGGGAGTTGAAATTTTGATTCTAGTTCTTGGCCTGTTGTTTCTAGCTGGCTAGCAACTTTTGGGTTTTGGAATTCTGCTCCTCTCTGAAAGGGATCAATTTGTGATCTCCAGGGTCCCTTCCCACTAATAATCTTGAATTATATAAAAATGCTATAAAATCCGTGGTATAAAATCCAACTCTCAACCAGGAAATCTAGGGAACTGGGCCTGAGGCACTTTAACCTTGAGCTCTGTCTGGCTCTGGTGGGTGAGAAGGGATTTTTGTTTTCTCACCGCAGGGGCTGCACTGGCCCCAGAACCCAGGGCCCCTCCCAAGTCCCATCCCCTGATCACCACACCCTGACTTTAAAAGAGGGGCACAGTGCCTGCAGTGGCTTCCCTTTGTGAAGAGCAGACACTGGACCTAGAAACAAGGCCAGGGGACATGGGATATTTAGTATTCTCCCAGTCCCCTTGGCACACTCCCATCTCTGTCCTTCCACCACCTCACAGCTTATCTCTGATACACGCATAATAAATAAGACATTTGCACATAAGGGTGATTGGGCCAGTTCCCCTCTCCCTTTCATATAAAAAGCATTAAATACAGTTTCAAAATAAAATACAAAGAGCAAAAAAGAGCCTGTTCTGGGGACCACCTGTTCTCCACGGGAGAATGAAATCTACAAATCCCTCTCGGACCTGCCTGGGAGATTGAGGGGCCCCTTCTGGCACCATGGGTAAGAGCAAAAGAGGCCAAACCCTGGCCCCTAGCCCTGGGAACTGAGAGCTGGTGTCGCACCCACCAAAGACAAATCACGTGTCACTGGGGCAGTAATACAGACCAACTGCCCGGTGCCCCAGGTTCACAAGGTGCTGGACTAAGCTCTCCTACCGCTTTCACTATGTGGGTAACAGAAGTTCTCTGAGCAGGAAAGGCTAAGGGAAAAAGTGTTACTTCCCTTTATGAGCACGGTCCGAAGGCATGGCAGCGGCCCAGGATGGATGCGCTGTCTCCTGGACCAGCAGGGGAGCAGGCGCAGCTGACTGGACCTCATTGCTCGGCCCGCCCCCTGCCTTGTCCCACTCTGCTGCCCAGGCCTCTGAGAACAGGATGTCAATCAGAACGCCACAGCAGCCACAGCCGCCAGGGAGTGGAGAGCCGCGCCCGCGGGCGTGAGGCCGCACAGATCCGGGCCCCCGCCAGAATGAGCGGCTAGCGCGCCCTTCCCCATTGCCCCGCGCCCAGCCTTCAACCCTAATACTGACTGCGGGCAACCCCACCCAGGCCTAGCACAACTGCGCCCTTGGGCGCTGCGGGAGCATTCGCCGTTAACACTGGAGACGCTTTGGAGAAGCGCAGGGCCAACGCGCACCGGCAGCGGCGCCTCCCCACCCTGACCCCGGCCCAGCTCGACCCGCGGTGGGGTTGCGGGCAGAGCCTAACGTCAGGGTCTCGGTCCCGGGGCCAGGCCAGCAGGGCGAGCGCTACGCACGGCAGACCGCTCCCGGCTTGAGGTCCGCACCGCCGTCCCGCGGCGCCGGGGCCGGTGGCCCAAAGCCCTCGTGGCCGTAGCAGCGCAGTGCCGCCTCCTCGTAGGCCTCCAGGATGGTCTGGCGCTCCTCGGGGGTGAAGTCCATGGAGAAGGGGTGCACCTGAAGGATGTGCCGCTTGATGGTGCTCACCTTGAGCGTGGCCAGCGCGCCCCCGCACACCATGCACACCAGGCCGCGCCGGCTGCCGTCGTAGTCCATCAGGTATTCGCCCCGCCAGCGCGGCTGGTAGTTGCGCCGCTGCTCCCGGCTGCGCGGCGGCGGGGGCGGGGGAGGCGGCGGCGGCGGCGGCAACGGCGGAAAGGGCAAGCCCCCGGGCTCCTGACCGTCATCCTCATCCTCCTCGTCTTCGGGCCGCTCCGATGGAGCCCCGGGAGACAGCGGCGCGTCCCCTGCGGAGGAACAAAGGGCCGGCTTAGGGCGGGCGGCAGGAGCCGGGCCCGGTCCCCGCAGCCTCCGCTCGCCCCGGCGCTGCGCTCGCTCACCCCACCACTCCTCCTCTGGCTCCGCCTCCTCCGCCCCTCCCCCCTCCGAGGCTGAGGCCGGGCCGGGGGCCGCGGGGTCTCCGGGGGACTCGGGGCTCGGCAGCCCCAGGGCCAGCAGGTGCGCGGCCTTCTCGCTCCATTCCTGGGCGATGAGGGCCTTGACCGGGCCGCTGAGGCTGGTGGAGCCCGGGTGGCGCTGGCGGATGTGCCGCTTGATGGTGCTCATCTTGAGCGAGGCCAGCGCGCCCCCGCACACCATGCACACCAGGCCGCGCCGGCAGCCGTCCAGCTCCATGAGGTACTCCAGCCGCCAGCGCTCCTGGTAGTGGCGGCGATGGTCTCGGCCCCTCCGAGGCCGGCCCGGGATGCCCGCCCTCTCGCCCTGGCCCTGGCCCTCCTCGGCCTCCTGCTCCTGCTCCTGCTCCTGCTCCTGCTCCTGCTCCTGCTCCTGCTCTGCCGGCCCGGGCCTCTCAGGCACCCAGCCAGCCTCTTCCTTTACGTCTGGGGGGCTGAGATCCTGGGAAGAGGGGGCGCCAGCAGCGGGGGCCGAGTCCCGGCTCTTGCTGGTCAGGTCCTGGGGGACGAGGTCGTCGTCTGTTGGGGAAGGGGTGAAGAAGGCTCAGCCTGCAGGCTGGGTTGCCCTTGCCCACCAGAGGGTTCCAGCTTTGCTCCTGGCCCCAGCCCCAAGCTAGCCGGCCCCAGGCAGAGAGAGGGCTGGGGAGCGTGAGTCCTTCCGTGCGGAGGAAAGCAGCCTGCACCCTGGCCAGATGAGCCCGCCTCCCAGTTTCGTGTCCAGCTCCCACGCTGCCGCCCCATAGCGAAGGGGTCTCGGCCTCGCACCTGGTGAGGACTGGGTGGGCTCGGACAGAGCCTCGGGCTGGTCACCCCAGGCCTGCAGCAGGGCACTGCGCTGGGGGCCGCTGAGCCCCAGGGAGCTGGGGTGCATCTCCAGCACGTGAGCACGGATGTCGTCCAAGTGCAGGCTGGGCAGTGCGCGGCCACAGGCCATGCACACCAGCCGATTCCCCCGCGGGTCGTAGTCCATGAGACACTCGGCCCGGAACCAGTTCTGCAGGGACTCCTTCAGCCTCCGCTCCAGGCGCCGGGCCCCCAGCCCCCTGCTGCCCCCAGCCCTTCGGGAGGCCGAGAGGCGGCGGCGCCGAGGGGCTACTGGGCCCCCTCGAACCCCTCGCCGATGGCGCCGGCAGCCCCCACCAGCTGGGGCTTTGCCTGAAAGGGTTGGAGGGAAGCAACTGAGACTCGGGCCCTCTGGGGAGCCCCCCACCATAGCCAGGTGCTCCACACACAGCCTCCTTCTCACTGGGGTCCCATGGCTGACCTTTGCCCATTCTCGCTCTCCTCTAATATCATCTCCTCTTTTGTATTTTAGACAGAAACTCATACATTCCAGCCTGGGTTCACACTCCATGTAGCCAACACCAGCTGATGCTCCAGCCTCTACTTCCCTGGCGCGTGCCACCACATCCACCCCCCCTTCATTAACGCCCTCTCCCTAACCCTTCAGCTCACTCTAAGTACCACCTTCACTGTTCTAACACCACACCCCACTTCCCTCACCAACTCACAAGCCTTTCCTCAACTTACCCCTCCCACCCTACTCTCCTACTCCATGCTGTCAGTCAAGGCAGGCTGTCAGGGATGCTGGAACTAGCCCACACCACTATCCCTCCCCGCTCAACAGTAAGGGCAGCAAACAGAATCTACCCAAAGGAGCAGAGACCTGATAGATAGATAGATAGATAGATCGATAGATAGATAGATAGATAGATAGATAGACAGGCAGATAGATAGATAGATAGATAGATGATAGATAGATAGATAGATAGATAGACAGGCAGATAGATAGATAGATGATAGATAGATAGATAGATAGATAGATAATAAAAATACATAGCTAGAGAGCAAAAAAAGTCACCCACCATCCCCAGCCCTATTACAAACCCCAGCCTCTCCATATTCTGATTACCTGGGCCCTTGGGTGGGCAAGCTTGAAGGTTGGGCCCCTCCTCCTCCTCTTCGTCTTCCTCCTCCTCCTCAGCCCCCTGGGCCCCTAGGCTGTCAGCCTCACCACAGGCCCCCAGCCCCAGATGGGCATCCCAGCTGTTGCTGATGACTTCCTTTTCCCGGGGACTCCAGTGTAGGGAGTAGGGGTGCTTCTGTCGGATGTGCCTCTTGATAGTGCTGAGCTTGAGGGTAGCCAGGGAGCTGCCGCACACCATACACACCATGCCATGCCGGGAGGGAATGAAGTCCATCAGGTACTCCAGTCGCCAGTGGTCGTGGTAGTAGCGCCGGTGGTCCCTGCCAGGGATGCGGCTCTTTCCAGGCCTCGAGGCCCGAGCCTCACAATGATCTGAGTATTTCCTGCCTGAAGATGCTGGTCCCCTGGCCCTGGAGGAGGGTAGGGGGGTACTTCCCCAGGACCCCAAGGCACCCCCTTCCAGCTGAAGAGCTTGTCCTGAAGAAGGGAAAAGGGAGACACAATTCTCAATCTCCAATTTCCAGGGAAAGGACCCAAGGCTTTGATTTGGAAGCATGAGAAAGGGAGGTGGGGGAGGGGAGTTTGGGGCAGGGAGGGGGTGGGAAGAGCCATGAAAGGGAAGTGGATGATGAGAGTGAAAACACCCCTGAGGAAGAGCAGGGACCCGGTGAGAAGGTCAAGAACAAAGGATGTAGGTGCTGTGCAAGCTGCAGAGGGCCAGGGAGGGATAACGCTAGGACACTGGCAGGCTGGGCACTTCCAGCCAGAATGGAGAAAGCTGTAGGGAGAGGGGAACAAAGCGGGTATTTGTCTGTACCCACCCACCTGAGGTCCCACCAGGAGGGCCCCCACCCAAAGATCCCTTCTGTAAACACCAGTTTAGGGATGGGGTGTGAAATGTCAGCTCTCCCACTGGAGGGACATCTAAGACATGGCTGTCAACACCTCAGGGAAAGGACTTTCTCAGACCCAGACTTCCCCAGAGTCAGGGGGTCCGACGCCCTGAAAGGGGAAGGCAGGAGGTCCACCAGAGTGAGCACTGAGCACGCTGCAGATCCGGGGGCAGCCACTACCATCAACCCACGAAGCCTTTCTAGGTATTTATCTCTCGTTTAGACTGTCAGGGACTTGTTATTGCCCAGTCATCAGAAAGGTGGGCACTTGGGCCCCAGCAACTCATTAGTGTTCCTACCCGTTGTCAAATAGACACCCAGAGCCCCACCTGACCCTCCCTGCAGTTATTTAGAAAATGGTGTCCTAGCCACAAAGACTGGACAGGCAAGTTCTGGTCATTCTCAGTACAGAATCCCAGAGTCAGGCAGACAAAAGACAGAATCAGAGAGAGCTCCTGTCCCTGTGTGGAGTTTTTTCTTTTTCTTTTTGAAAGTAGAGCTGCAGAAAAAACTCAAGGTTCAAGAGCAGGCTTCACTGGTGACTTGCTCAGTGACCTTTCACAGGTTATGTCCTGTCTCTGGGCCTAAGCGCCTTTGTCTGCAAACGCACTGGCTGGAGCATCCCACTAAGCATCCTTCCAGTGCCAGAGCCTAGTAAGTCTAAGGCAGACTGGCCCTTTAAGAGCAGAAAGAAAAAAAAATAGAAAAGAAAAAGGAGGAGCTGAGATTCTTTAAAAACAAAAGGGGATGGGGGGCTTTAGGGGAGTGGGGAACAGTCTCCCTAGTCAGGACTGAACCTTCGCTGATAAAGGCAATAAACCCTACAGCAGGAAGTAAACACACACACACCAAAACTAATCCAACAACAATAACAACCCCCCCCCCCAAAAAAAGAAAACAGTTGGCTTTGAGGGCCAACGAGGACCGGCCGGTCCCGGTACGGCTGACAAACTGGAGCCAAAATAAATTCTGAAACGCGACAGCGCACCGGCAGGAGGGGGAATTCACCACTTAAGACCTTCCCGATGTGGGGGACAGCAGAGGAGGGCCCCGGGGAGTGGGCAGTGCTTTTTCCCTTAACGCAACCGTGAAGGGAAGAGTTCCCGTCTCCAGCAAGGCCACGCAGGAGAGGGACGGCGCACCGGAGAACAGCGGAATCCCGAGCTGGGCTACTCTGGGGAAAGCCCCAGGGGCAAGGGAGGGCCCGGCGGCTTTTGAAAAGAAAGACCACTTGAGAGTCTGGAAGAGCCGGGGCGGGGACCGCGAGTTCCAGCCGTGTCCCTTGTCGCTGGTCCCCCCCAAAGCGGCCGCCGCAGGGCCCTTTAAGGAGCAGGGATCCGCCCCAGCCCGGCGGGCAGACCCCGGCACGGGCGGGGGGCGCCCCGCGGGCCTTGCAGAGGCGCTCCGTGCCCGCCAGGTGGCAGCCCTGGCCGCCCTGCGCTTGTCCCCCGCTTTGTTCGGCGGCCGAGAGGGGCCCGGAGCCGCAACCCTCCCCTCCCCCACGCCGGGGCCCCCGCCCCGGGCCGTCGGGCCCAGCTCTTACCGCCGTCGTCCTCCTCGGGCTCTGCGCCGCCGCTCGCTGCAGCGGGAGGCAGCCGTCGACCCCGTGCCGAGGACACTGCGGGCCCGGGGCCGCCCCTGCCGCCGCCGCCGCTCCGGCTCCGGTGGTCCCCGCTGGGCTCCATGCGCTGTGCTGCGGAGCGGGGGCCCCGGGGCGGCCGGGCGCGGGGCCGCGGAGCCGGCGGCGGCGCGCGCAGGGCGCTCAGTGCGCGGGGCCCCCGGGCGCGGGGCGCATTCACGGGCGGCCGGCCGCACGGACGGCTAGCTGCTCGCTCGGCGGTGCGGGCTGGACCGGGGTGGGGATTCCTGTCTGGGGCCCCTGGGGCTCCTTTAAGGGCTCCTGGGTAAATTTAAAGGGGCCGCGCGCAATTTCCTCCTGCCAGCTCGCGGGGGGCTGGCGCGGGGAAGGCGGGAGGTGGCGAGTCCGCAGTGGGCGCCTCGTACGGACGCGGGGAACACGGACCTCAGCGCCCTCAAGGGCCCGCCCCGCCGCGTCCGCAGCTGCAGCTCAGGCTGGTAAAGAGTCGCCGAGGTGACCAGGGGCTCCCGCGTCCAGTCCGCTACGCGGCGCTTCAGCCACCGCCCCCTCGAGGCATCTCAGCGAGCAGCTCCGGGCAGCTGGCTAGCAGGGGACCGCCCGGTGCGGCGGCCGGGATCCCCTCCCCGGGTGCCTCCTTGTCCTCCCGCGCGAGCTGGGCGCGGGCCCCGAGCGGACGCGCCTGGCAGGGGCCCCAGATGGCCGCGGCCCCGCGAAGAGGGTGGAGCTGTGGGGGCCGCCGCACCCCCTCCCGCGGGAGCCTGGGGCTAGTGCTAGCAGCTCTGGCTTCTACCGGGGAGGGGCAGCGGGGCGAGGCTTCCACCAAGCCGGCCCGGGTGAGGGCGGCGGCCGCGAAAGTGCAAGCCTAGGAGAGGGGCGCGCAGAGGACTGGAGGAGAGCGAGCGCGCTGCGCCTGGCCGGCCCGCGCTATAAAGCGGAGGTGGCCCCGGGCTGGAAGCCGGAAAGAAAGGGCGACTGCGGCGGTGATTCAGACTCCTGCCCCCGCAAGCCTATAGGGTGCCGGGGGAGGCAGTCTGCTCAGCCTTGGGGCTCCAGCACAGGACGAAGGGGCGAATAATGCTGGTCCAATCTGGTGTTGGGCACCTGGAGACTCGCGTCCCTGGGCTGGGAGCCTCTGGGGTTCGTTCTGGCTTCGTTCCCCAGACACCTCCAGGTCCCCGGCTCCCCGAGGGATTGTGATGTGGAGGTAGCCCGGGGTCCTGCCAGGACAGCTGAAGAAGCAAGTGCTCGCTTAGCCTTTGGTTGGACTCCCACAACAAAGCGAAGGAAGGCCTGGGGATCCTAATTATGGGACCCGGGACATCGCGAGGGCCTTACTATCTAGAGGTGGGCTTAACCCTTGGTGCCGGGGAGACACACAACAGTAGGTCTAAGAAGTCACGTTCACGGGGTCGTTCTCACACACAACACCTACTATGTGCTACCAGCACTGACTCTCTGGACCTGCAGCAGTGAACAAGATTGCTACTACTGCCTGTAACTTGGACATCCTCAACTGATAAAAAAAAAAAGACAAGGTTGCCCGTAACTTAGACATCCTCAACCGATAAAAAAGAAACAATTACAGCCCCAGGGGAGTAAGGAAAGTATTAAATTACCCGGCACACAGGAAACCATTCCCTGTTGTATATGCAGAGAGGACCGGAACTAAAATTTCAGAAGCGCCACAAGGGCGCTTTCCCTGATGGAAATCCTCCCTCCCATCCTTGTGTCGTTTGAAATCTCCAGGATGACTTGGAAGAAATTTAAGTCTCTGTCCCACAACTCTGCTCTTCCATGGCTGCCTGCCCTTCATTTCACCGGTTGGGCTGAGCAGGGCCGCATGCTCACAGGATGCAGGATACACCAGAGGTGGAAGGTTGCCAGGCCCAGGAACACAAAGAAAATGACAGGGAATCGGCCTTCATATGCTACTGTGTAAAGCTTTAAAAAGAGAAAGGCCAGAGGTCAGCCGCGTGCCTTTAATCACAGACACAGGCAGATCTCTGCATCTGTGGCAAGTTCCTGGCCAGCCAGAGGTACATAGTGAAACAGTGTCTTAAAAAATAATAATATGTAGGGCTGGAGAGATGGCTCAGCGGTTAAGAGCACTGACTGTTTTTCCCTTCCAGAGAACCTGAGTTCGATTCCCAGCATCCACATGGCAGCTAACAACTGTCTATAATTCCCAGATCTGACACCCTTACAGTTATACATGCAGGCAAAACACCAATTCACATAAAATAAAAACAAAACAGTTTAAACCTACAATCCCAGAATTTAGGAAATAGAGGAAGATCAGGAGTTCAAGACCAGCTATAGCTACACACTAAGTTCAGAGTCACTTGGCCTATATGAGATGCTTCCTCACACACACACACAAATCCAATAAGGAGGAGAGAGAATCCTGAACACCAAGCCCTGGGTTGGCAGCAAAGGATTAAAAAATAGGGGTAGCTCAATGGGTAAAGTGCTTTCCTTCCAAGCATGAGGACCTACATTTGAAGCCCTGAACACCCCACATAAAAAAAATCTAGGCGGGGGCTGGAGAGATGGCTCAGCGGTTGGGAGCACCGTCTGCTCTTCCAGAGGACCCAGGTTCGATTCCCAGCACCCACATGGCAGCTGACAGCTGTCTGTGGTTTCAGTTCCAGGCAAACACCAAGGCAAATAAATAAAATAAAGTTTAAAAAAAAAAAAAAATCTAGGCATGATGGTGTTGTTGTGATCCCAGTGCTGGTAAAATAGAAATGAGTTATTCTATTTCTAAGTTATTAGGACTCCCTGGCCAGCCAATGTGGCTTTAGTCAGTTCTAAGACAGCTAGAGACCCTATATCAAAGAGGAAAAAGGGGGTCTTTTACATGCACATGTACACCAAGCACATACGAACAGAAATATGTAAATATTTACTTATGAAAAGTTTAAAACATAACATAATGCCAAAGGTGCTGCTCACAGACAGGCCTTATACCTAGAATACTCGACGTCCCAGGTTTGATTCCAAGTATCACAAAAGCAAATGACAACCCAGAGTGCCAATCCTAGGCACTATCAGGTAACTGGGAAGGAGGAACCAAGAATGATGATCAGGGGACCTAAGTACTTCTGCTTCCCTGAGCACCTACTGAAAAGAAATGTCTCTTTAATTCCAGCATTTGGGAGGCAGAGGCAAGCAAATCTTTGTGAGTTCAAGGCTAGCTTGGTCTACAGACCTAGTTCCAGGACTGTTTGCACAGAGAAAGCCTGTCTTGGGGGAGGGATCTCCAAGTTCAAGGCCATCCCAGTCTATAGAGTGAGTGCCAGGACACCCAGGAATACACAGAGAAACTCTTGTTTTGTTTGTTTGTTTTGTTTTTAAAAAGCCTGAATAAAAAGAAAATAAATGTCAAAAAAAAAAGAAAGAAAAGAAATGTCTAGTGGATGACACAGAGGCAGGAGCAGATTTGTTTGTGACCAGCAAGATCTACATAGTGAGTTCCAGGCCACCCTGAGCAACAAACATACCCTGTTTGCAAAATAAAATAAATCAAAAGAAAGAAAGAAATTCCAAGCCACGTGTCAAGAGTTAAGAGACAAAGGCAAGAAGATCCCAACCATGAGGCCAGCATGAAAAAGGGAAAGAGCATGAGGAGAAGAGGAGAGCAGAGAGGAGAGGGGAAGGAAGGGGAATTTTAAAAGAATACAGTTTTATAAGGGAAGGAAAAAATATCTTTGAATTTTTTTCCCCCTAAGACAAGATTTCTCTGTGTATCAACTTGCTGTCCTGGAACTCTCTTTGTGGACCAGGCTGTTCTCAAACTCACAGAGATCTGCCTGCTTCTGTCTTTCAAGTGCTGGGATTATAAGCATGCACCACAACCACCCAGCTCCTTTTTTTCTTTTTTTAATTAAAAAGTTTTTAAATTTTCTGTGAATTGGTGTTCTGCCTGCATGTATAACTGTGTAACGGTGTCAGATCTTGGAATTACAGACAGTTGTTAGCTGCCGTGTGGATGCTGGGAATTGAACTCAGGACCTCCAGAACAGTCAGTGCTCTTAACCGATGAACCATCTTTCCAGCCCACCCACCCCCCACAAGCTTTAAAATTATTTTTATGTATAAATGGTTTGCCTATGTATATATCTGAGTACTATGTGTGTGCCTGGTGCCTGAAAAGGCCATAAGATGGCATTAGGTCCTCTGAACTGGAATTACACATGTAAGTCACCATGAGTCAAAAGTAGAACCTGGGTCCTCTGGAAAAGCAGCCAGCCTTCCGCTCTTCCTTTCTCTCCAGCCCTTCTTTAGCTGCTCCCCCCCCCCCCCCGACCTTTTACTTGTTTGCTGGTGCTTTTGATTTTGGTTGTTTGTTTTGCTTTTCTGATAACGAATAAATAGTTTTCTTCTAGCATCCATTGCAGGGGTGAGGGGTGAACACAGACAGCATCTCACTCTCCAGCCCACCCCCTTCTGTGTGCAGTGCTGATTGCACTACCATGTGTGGTGGCCTACTCAAGCCCTATCTGGATGCTTTCATTGGCACAGCTGCATTGATGGCCAAAGTCTTTTCCTGCTGCTGCCTGCCCTAAGGGCTGTGTTGCTCTAGAATTTACCCCTCTGGTATCCTCAGGGCTGCTTCCCAGAAATTCAATCCCTTGAAGATCCTCCAGAAAGCCTGGACTTTTCCAGGTGGCCCTGAAGGCTTAGTTCTTGTTAAGTTTCCTTTTCTGTTTCTTCCACTTGCCCATTCTTCACCCCACAGGCCTGGCACTGGCCAGCAGAGCCTGCCGTCCCTTCTCCTGGCAATGCCTCCTGGACTGTTCAGGCTTTGTTCAAACCATGCTGTCCCTTGGATGCCTTCCCAGATTTGTGGCTGTTCTTGGACATATGACCCATATTGCAATTCTGGCATCTCATTGATGCCATACGCTGAGAAACTACAATACTTTCGGGGCTCATGAATGTTTAAATTGTGTGTGTGTGTGTGTGTGTGTGTGTGTGTGTGTGTGTGTGTGTGTGTGATCAGAAGGAAACAAAAAATAAATTTAAAGGGTTAAGGAAGGCCAGGCAGTGATGGCACACACCTTTAATCCCAGCACTGGGGAGGCAGAGGCAAGTGAATCTCTGTGAGTTTGAGGCCAGCCTGGTCTATAGAATGAGTTCCAGGATAGCCATGGCTACCCAGAGAAACCTGTTTTAAAACAGACACACAAAAAAAATAGATCTGGGCATAGTAGAGCATATTTGTAATCCCAGCACTTCCAAAGTAGACACAAGAGAATCAGAAACTCAGTGTCAGAAGCTAGTGAAGTGGTTCAGTGTGGCTGGCTACACAAACATGAAGACCCAAATTTGGTTCCCCAGAGCCCATGGAAACCCAGACTTGGGGGCACAAACATATAAGCCTGCTACTTCTGAGACAGATGGAAGGTGAAGGGGAACCCTGAGGACTCGTGAGCCATCAACAAATAAAGACTCTGTCTCCAAACAAGGTAGGAGCTGGGTGTCACAGTACAAACTTTAATCCCAGCATGATGTAGGCAGATCTCTGTGAGTCTGAAGTTAGATTTGTCTACATAGTGACCAACTAATGCTACATAGTGGAGCCTGAACCAGAGATCTCCCACTTTTTTAGACTGATTTACTTTATATGTATGAATGTGTGTTTTGTTTGCATATATGTATGTGCACCGTGTATATGCCTGGTAGCCAAGGAGGTTAGAAGAAAGCATTGGATGCTCTGGAACTGGAGTTATAGCTGTGAGCCATTATGTGGGTGCTGGGAACAGAACCTTGGTCCTCAGCAAGAGCATCAAGTACTCTTAACTGCTGAGCTGTCTCCAGTGCAGAGACCTCCCAGCCTCAAATGCTTGGTCTGCCTGCTAGTGTAGACAGCCAGGACTATGGGCTCCCTAGTCTCAGGGCCAGAGCCCCTCAAAGTCAGAAGCTACTTCCTCCTTCTTCTTAGATATTTCCTTGTGCGGAGCAATGAAAAGATGGCCCCAGCAGAGAACTGAACAGAAAGAGCTGTGAAAGGAGCAAATATGTTAACATCACTAAACCCAAATTATCCACAAACGCTATCTACTTTACTTTTCAATATAGTCAGAGCTCAGAAACAAATACTGGTTCTGAAAGGCAGCCTTTTGACCCCTCCAACCAGTGAGTATACATAGCCAGTGAATGCTGTATGAATCCCTGTGCGTGTGTTGCTGAGGTAGAACCCGGAACCTAACATTCTAGGAAATAGACCCCAGCCCTCAAAGGAACTTTTTGTAGAGACTGGAAATGAAATCATCCCTTGTGAAATTCCTAAAGAATTCCAGACATAGAAATTATATCTAATCCAGATAGGATGACTCAGGCCTATAATCCCAGTATTTAGGGGCTGAAGGCAAAAGAATCTACATGCAGTTTAGGGCCAGCTTTGAGCATATGGCAAACTCAGAGCCAGCCTGGGCTATGCTTGATCAAGTTTAAGCCAAAACTGAAAGCTTTGTAATGGAAAAGAAAGCAGGAATTTTTTTTTAAACTTTATTTATTTATTATTTATTTGCCTTGGTGTTTGCCTGAAACTGGAACTACAGACAGTTGTTAGCTGCCATGTGGGTGCTGGGAATCGAACCCGGGTCCTCTGGAAGAGCAGACGGTGCTCTTAACCGCTGAGCCATCTCTCCAGCCCCGAAAGCAGGAATTTTTAGTCCCACACACATTTGGAAATAAAGCAATAAATAAATTTCTTGTTTTGAGAAAAGAGAAACCAGGCAAGCTGTTTCCTGATGTTAACTCAATGGAAAGTTCAAAGCAGGTTAAGATGTGTGACAGCCTAGGAGAGCCAGCTTCACTTAAGAAAGGGACAATTTGTCCCAGGCACAGATAGTGCTTTGTGAAGAAACCTAGGACTTCTTCCTCTTAAGACTTACAATATAAGTAAATAAAAATTTAAACAGGATTCTGCTGGAATAGTACTCACCCAGCATGTACAAAGCTCTGGGTTCTATCGCTAGTACCTCATAGATAAAATATGCATGCCTATAATCCCAGCATTTAGGAAGTGAAAGCGGGAAATTCAAAGCCACATAAATTCAAGATCAGCCTAAAATACATGAGGCCCTATCTCAAAAAGAAAATAATAATAATGTTAATATCCCAACAAGAAAAGCACAACCAGACATGGTGGAAAACAGCTGTAATCCCAGCACTCAGAAACCTAAGACAGAGAGGATCATGATCCAGGCCAGCCTGGTAGTCTGATTCTCTCACAAATTAAAAACATTGACAAATCTCTGTAGCACAATCCTCTCTCTCTCTCTCTCTCTCTCTCTCACACACACACACACACACACACACAGAGAGAGAGAGAGAGAGAGAGAGACAGAGAGAGAGAGAGAGAGAGAGAGAGAGAGAGAGAGGAGAGAGAGAGAGAGACCTATACACAGAGAGAAAAAGAAAATTAGTAATGGCATATTTGCTACAATATACTCCTTCCTCCCTCCCCCCCCCAAAAAAGAGTTTTCTTTTGTAACAGTCCTAGCTGTCCCCTAATCTTGCTTTGTAGACAAGGCTGGCCTTGAACTCACAGGGATCCACCTGCCTCTGTCTCCCAAAGCTTCAATTAAAGGCATGTACCATTTCCACCAAGCACTACAACCATCTTTCAAGAAGGAAGTTATCACCAGATTCTGATGGGACAAGCCTTTAATCACCACACTCAGAAGGCAGATGGTTCTCTAAGTTAGAGGCCAGCCTGGTCTACAGCTCAAGTTCCAGAAAAAGAAACCGTCTCAAAATAAGAATAAGAGGATCCGGATGCCCAGGAAGAAAGGTGTACCGAAATAGGTAAGCCAGGGCCACATGGCAGGACAGACTAATGGAAATAGGTTGAATTAAGATGAAAGAGCTAGCTAGCAATGTGCCTGAGCCATAGGCCAAACATCATGAAATTAATGTAAGTGTCTGAGTCATTTGTTGTGGGGAAAGAGGCTGCAGGAAGGTCCAGACTGCAGGTCTGGAGGTCTAGACCTCTGCCCAGATGGGGTCAGAAACCTTTAACTACAGATGGTGCCCATCGCACCCACATAAAGCCTGAGAAAGCTTAAAAGGGGTTCCAGAGCATAGACACAGAGCCAAGATCAGCTTCCGAATTGTGTCTCTGAAGTGGGTTATAGTACAGAGACGCCGTGGTGTTCAGGTTTGACTTTCAAAATGGCAGGTCCTCAGCAGGCAGCTGAAACCAAGGCAGGTTCCTGAACTCTCACAGAAAACTCGGGATAAGCAACAAGCTGCATGTGATTGATTTCTGTTTATATTGAACAAAAAGGAAATAGAGTCAAAGATGGTTTCTTAGTAGCAGCATTTTCTGGGACTGCTCTGTTTGCTGGCAGCAGGCAGAGGGGGGCTCCTTTAAGAGAAGAAGCTTCCTGACTCAGCTTTATCGGCAAAAACTATATGTCTGTTTAAGAGACACTGTTACCAAATTCTTGTGAAGAGAACAGCGAAGTGGTGGCTAGACCTGGAGATCCCCTCCCTGCCTGTGTGTGGTGGTAAATAGCTCCACAATATTTAAATACTGCTTCCTAGAATTGGGAAGATAAGCAGGGCTGTCACCTCCACCATGTTGAAAAGTCAATGAGCAGGGCAGAGTAAGCAGGTAAAGCAGCCCTGCACAGTCTAGCATTTTAAAAGCTCTTCTGGTTGGAAAATGATTTAAGGATACGCAATAAAACAAATTCAGATAGAGAAAAATCTCTAAATGAGTTACAATGTGTGTAAAATGTACATAGGCTTCAGAGAGAGAAAAAAAGGGTAGAGAAAGCCCTTGGGAGGCTGGAGAGATGGCTCAGTACTGATTGTTCTTCCAGAGGACCGGGGTTCAATTCCCAGCACCCACACAGCAGCTCACAACTGTCTGTAGTTCCAGTTCCCAGTTCTAGGCAAACACCAAAGCAAATAAATAAAGTTTTTTAAAAAAAGAGAAATAAAGAAATAAAAATATAGTAAGCCACATAAAGGATAATAGACAATGAGTCTGGGTTATGGTTGTTATTGTGCTTTCTTTTAATATTTTAACTGTTAATGAGCTAAATGCAGAAAGACAAGTGATTTAAAAGGCTGCTAAGTTGAACAAACCCATATTTTAAAGGTATCTTGACTTTGAAATTTGTGTCTAAGGTTATGTTGCTTTGGAAAGAAGGTTCTGCTTTTGTTTCCACAGAAGATGAGAACCTGTGGATTGCTTCCAGGTTATTATGGCTTCATCAACCTAGACCCCCTGAAAATTCTCTGATGTGAAGAGATGGCCACATCAGCTTCAAGACTGCAACTAAGATAATCCAGTCTCAAGAGCCTATAAGATTTCCAGTGCCTTAATTAGCAGGAAGTAATGAAAATCTACACCCAAATACCCAAAATATTATTTATAAATGTTTGTTCTCGTTATAAATGGTTAATGGTCATAATCAATCTCTTTCTAAAAAGAAAAAGGAGATATGGTATATAAATAATTTTAAAAAGATAGATTATTGAATTTACTTTAATCCAAAAATCAGCTGTTAATTTCAAAATATTTTACATTGGTATGGATTTTGGCTTATGGATACAAATTTAAGGTCAATTTTGTCATGCTATATGTATTTCTCTACTCTTGTTAAAGATATGTTTATGTAACTCATTCAAAATTGTAATGTGTGATTAAGAAATGCAGATTAATAATCATTTGTGATAACTAAACTTATAGTGATGTTAGGATTTTGTAGGTATACAAAGATATATTTCAATTAGATAGGGAGTCTTCAAACACTTCAAAGACCTACAGAATATGGCATTGAAAATATTTTAATAAATTAGACAAGTCTACTCCTAGCAGCACCAATTTACTTCAGAGAATAATGGGCATTGAAGAAACTCCATATAGAATGTACTTTGTGACAATGGTTAGGTTAGCCACTGGACAACAAAACTGTTCTTGTACTGACTGCTTGACAGTATGCTGTATAAACTGTATATGCAGGTTCCATAGAAAAGTGACCTCTGAACTTTGGCAGAACAAGCTGAGATGGTCCTTCAGGTTCCTGCTTCACAGAGAAAACTGCCAGACATACTTTAAGACACAAGACAGAAGAGACTGATGAACTATGCAGAATGGGCAGTTCAGATTTCCTGTTTCACTGAAAGGTATGCCACAGACTCTGGGCCTGTAGGCTGAAGATGAATGCTCCACTGCTTTTCAAAGGACTTTGGGTGACTGTCCAGGCAGATAGATGTCATCTCTGTCATTTCTAGATTTTGGAAGTTGCTTGTACTTCCTATTTACTAAGGTAATATTATATTCTTCTGTGGTCTTTGATGTAGCTGAAGATTAGATAGTTATAGTTATTAGTTTTTCTTTAGTTATTTATAAAAGGTATATTAGGTATGAAACTTTAGACTCACAAGGATAAGGTGTATGATAGAATATTTTCTTTAATTTTGCTAAATACAAATAGACTAGATATCGTAACTATAATTCTTGCTTGATAGCTGTTTTGTTATATGTAAGTTTGTTATGTTGAAACTGAAACCTTCTTTTTTGATTAGATAGAAAAGGGAAAGTGGTATTTGATGTCTACATGCTGTGAATATTATTCTTTAAATAAAAGAACTGTTTTGGCCATGGCGGGCACCATGAGAGTAGGTGGGGGGAGGGGAGATACCAGAGCATAGGTAGGGGAGGAGGGCTGAGTCAGAGAGGGACGCCCAGGAAGAAACATGTAATGAAACAGGTGAGCCACGGGCCACATGGCAGGACAGACTAATAGACATGGGTTGACTTAAGATGAAAGAGCTAGCTAGCAATGTGCTTGAGACATGGGCCAAACAGCATGGAGGAGGAGGAGGAGGAGGAGGCTATCCAACAATCGCAACTCCTACTTTGTTCTTCCCAGGCTCCCAGGCTAGCCCTTCCTAAGTCACCCCCACATTGCCCTCTGGGTTTATACACATTCTAGCTCCTAGTGCTTCTAACCACTGAGCCATCTATCTCTCCAGCACAATCTACATTTTTTTTTAAAAAACTTTATTTATTTATTTATTTATTTATTTGCCTTGGTGTTTGCCTGGAACTGGAACTACAGATAGTTGTTAGCTGCCATGTGGGTGCTGGGAATTGAACCCGGGTCCTCTAGAAGAGCAGACGGTGCTCTCAACCACTGGGCCATCTCTCCAGCCCCCACAATCTACATTTTTTTAAAAACTGGTGTCTGGGGGCTGGAGAGATGGCTCAGCGGTTAAGAGCACTGTCTGCTCTTCCAGAGGACCCGGGTTTGATTCCCAGCACCCACATGGCAGCTAACAACTGTCTGTAGTTCCAGTTCCAGGCAAACACCAAGGCAAATAAATAAATAAATAAATAAATAAAGTTTTTAAAAAAAAAACTGATAAAAACTGGTGTCTGTTTGTTTGTTGTTTTGTTTGGGTTTGGTTTTTCTAGACATGGTTCATCTGTGTAACCCTGGCTATCCTGGAACTCTCTCTATAGACCAGACTGGCCTATATCAACTCATAGAGATGATCTGCTTGCCTCTGCCTACCCAGTGCTAAGATCAAAGGTGTGCAGTACCACTGCTCAGCTGTGTATTTTTTTTTAAATGTGCATAAATGTGTTGCCTGCATGTATGTAGGTCCACCATGCGGGTGCATATGGATGGTTTGAAGCCACCATATGAATGATGGTGATCTGGTTCTCTGAAAGAACAGCAAGTGCCCCTAACTACTGAGTCACCTCCCCAGCTCCTGATTTTCATTAAACCTTTAAAAAATTGGAATCACTCTGCTTATATGATTTTAAAATATTTTAGTTTTGTGTGTATAGAAGTTTTGTCTTCAAGTGTGTGCCACAGACATGAAGAACCCTTAGTGGCCAGGAAAGGGCACCAGTACCCTGGAACTGGGGTTTCAGAGACTGTAGTCACCATATGGGAACCAAACAAACTGGGCTATCTACAAGAACAGTGAGTACTCTTCGTTTGTTCATTGTTTTGGAAACAGTCTTACCATGTAGCTCTGGCTGGCCAGGAATTCACTATGTAGAGCAGGCTGGCCTCAAACACACAAACATCTGCAAGCCTCTGCCTGGGAACCACCACTCCTGGATGAAGCATGAACTCTTAACTGCTGAGCCATGTCTCTAGCCCCATAAATGGTATCACTCTAGATTTCAAATTCTACAACTTTTGTGGCAGATATGACTGAGGAGGTAAAGGGACTGAGAGCCTGATAGCTCAAGTTAGTCCTCTCAAGACCCTTGTGGTGAAAGAAGAAGACTGACCAAGTGGTCCTCCGACCTCCCATGAGGTATGATACATGTATCCCAACCTCTGTACGCAATTACGTTAATAAATGTAATTTTTAAAAACATAGTTCAAGTTCATCCTTGACTACACAGCAAGTTCAATCCCAGTCTGGGCTACATAAAATCATCTCAAAAAAAACTTTAAACAGTAAAAAAACAAGAGTAGGTAGATGATGCAATACAGGGGCACTTTTTGCCAGGCCTGACCAATTGAGTTCTATCTCTAACACCACATGTTAGAAGGAGAAAACTAACTCCCACAGGTTGTCTTCTCATCTCTGTGTGTGCCGTAGCATGGGCATGCATGCATACACACACTCACTCAATAAATGTATAAAATACATAAAGGTAAAAAAATGTAATTACACAGTGTTTTAAGTACAGTTACTATTTTGTGTTGGGCCATATCATAGCTATTCTGGGGCCCCAGTTGTGTTCTCCTGCATCTGGAAATTTCTCTAGAAAGTTAAATGCTGAAAGTGAGAGTAGGCCTAGCGTTGTGGACTATTTAGCTATGTAAAGATGTGTTACATTTGTTTAATTGTGAAAAGATGTGTTGCAGGTTCACCTTGCCTGCCTAAGGTACCTGATTGGTCTAATAAAAAGCTGAATGGCCAATAGCTAGGCAGAGAAAGGATTAGCAGACCTGGCAGGAGGAGAGAATAAATAGAAGAAAGAAGAGAACAAGAGAGCAAGGGAGATGCCTGGGGCAGCCAGCCAGGCAGACGCCAGACAGACAAACAGACGCCAGGAAAGAAACAGGAAAAGTGGGACATACAGAGAAAGAAAGGTAAAAGCACCAAGGCAAAAGGTAGATAAAGAGAAACAGGTTAATTTAAGTTAAAAGAGCTAGTCAGAAATGAGCCTAAACTAGGTGGAGCATTTATAACTGATAAGAAGTCTCCATGTCTTATTTGGGAGCTGGTTGGTGGCCCAGAAAAGTCTGGTATAGCCTGGGGAGGGAGCCCTAGAACTACGAGGGTGGTCTAGAGTGGCAGTTTAAACCAGTGGGTCGTGATCCTTTGGGGGGTCAAACAACCTTTTCACTGGGGTCACCTAAGACCATCAGAAAACACAAATACTTAGCATCAAAATTCATAACAGTAGCAAAATTACAGTTATGAAGTAACAGTGAACTAATTTTATGGTTGGAGGTCACTACAATATGAAAAACTGTGTTAAAGGGTCATGAAAAGTTTCTGTATCCCAGTATTGGGTTTCTCTACTGATGCAATAAATCAGGTCAGGCCAAATTAATAAATCAGGTTTATTCTGGGCAAAACATTCCCACATGGTCCCAGGAAAGAAGAGACACCACCAAGGCTAGACATTGAGTACCCTCCAGAGGTAGAGCCGCTGTTTGGCAGACTTTCTCAGAGATGGGATCCAGAGAGGGCAGCCAGGAAATATCCCCACTAGGTCTCAGAATGAAGACTGGAAACTGTTGGTCTAAGTGGTAATGTGGGAGAAGCCATTACCTCACAGATCTGACAACCAGTCTCCAAGCTATATCAATGCATGTATAGTAGTTCCTAAGTTTTGTTTTATTTTCTAGTAGCCTAAATTCACTACAAACAAGGGAGAGAAGTTGGAAGTTTTTCTCTCCTCAGTTCTAGGCAAACTTTAGCCTATTTCCTTCCTCTCTTTTTTTCAAGGAATTATTTACTATGTATACAGTGTTCTGCCAACTTGTATGCCTGCATGCCAGAAAAGAACACCAGATCTCATTACAGATGGTTGTGAGCCACCATGTGGTTGCTGGGAATTAAACTCAAGACCCAGGAAGAGCAGCCAATGCCCCAAATGGTGAGCCATCTTTCTAGCCCCTAGTCCCCCCCCCTTTTTTTTTTAGTTTTTTGAGACAGGGTTTCTTTGTGTAGTCCTGGCTGTCCTGGAATTCACTCTGTAGAACAAGCTGGCCTCAAACTCAAAGATCTACCCTCCTCTGCCTCTCAATGCTAAGTGCTAGGATTAAAGATGTGCACCACCACCACCACCCAGCTCCCATCAATTTCGTCATTCTGTCTATTCTGTGTGTATAAGGGGACGTGTACACCGTGCTCGTCATTCTGTCTATTCTGTGTGTATAAGGGGACGTGTACACCATGCTCGTCATTCTATTATTCTGAACATGTGGAGACAGGAGAACAACTTGCAGCATTAAATTCTCCCCTTCTACCCTGTGAGTCCTGAGGCTCAAATTCATACTGTTAGGCTTTGTAACAAGCACCTTTATCCACAGAGCCATCCATCCACTGGCTCAAGATATCATTTCTCAACTTTATCCACAGATTAAGTGCAATCTTACTTTTAAAAAATTAGCAGCCAGGCAATAATAGAATGGGGCTTTACTCTCAGTCCTCAAGAGGCAGAGGCAGGCGGCTCTTTGAGTTGAGGCTAGCCTGGTCTATAGCGTGGGTCCAAGGACAGCCAGGGCTACACAGAGAAACCCTGTCTCAAAAAAATCAGCAAGTTATTTTATGAGTATAAATAAACTGAATGAAGTGTAGTGACATAATGTTGTAGTAGGTTCCCCCCCCCACCCCGGCCCGTTTTAGGTCCAGAGGTTTGTGCCTGGTGCAAGTGCGGCGCTGGCGGTTTGGAACCTGGTCTGCGCGCCCGCCGCTTTTGTCCCCCAAAAGAAATGAAATCACACGCTTATATACTTTAACACTGTTTGGCCCATGTCTTAAGCACATTACTAGCTAGCTCTTTCATCTTAAATCAACCCATTTCCATGAATCTACCCACCACGTGGCTTGCAGCCCGTGGCTCACCTGAATTCCTACATGCTTCTTCTTCGGGGGACGGATCGAGACAAACAGTTCTTTATTTACATCATACAGAAAACATTCTACCACAACATAAACCTTTAATTCCAGTACTTGGAAGGCAGAGATAAGAGAATCTGAGGCCAGGCTGGTCTACAAAGTGAGTTTCAGGACATCTACGGCTATCTAGAGAGACCCTGTTTTTGTTTTTGTTTTGTTTTGTTTAAATAAAATAAAATAAGTCAGGCATAAGTACATGCCTTTAGTCTTAGCACTTCCGGAGGCAGAAGCAGGTGGGTCTCTATGTGAGTTTGAGGCCAGCCTGGTCTACAGGGCCAATTCCAAAGGCAGCGGGGACTACACAGAGAAACCCTATCTCAAACAAAATTCTAGTAACCAGGGCTCCTGCAGAAGACACCACATGCACTGGTCACAGAATATGAAGATGGAAGTTTCCTCCCTGCTGGCCAGTGCATGTACTGACAGAAGATGCTGTGCAACCGCTGAGGAAGAATTTTCAGTAGTCTTATTCAGTGTGAGCCCTGCGTACCATTCTACCAATCTACCATGTGTCTGCTGGTGCAGTTATAACAAATCTGTTATGAGGGTAACCAACTGCTTTCTGATTCCTACTGGAAGGAATTCATGTTTGGTACTATCAGTGTGGCCAAAGACCTGGAGAAGTCATAAGAAGGTAAACTACTGCTATTGTTTCTCTATGGAGACATGAGATGCCCATTAAATTACCTTCTAAATAATTATGTGTATTGTATATGGATGTTTCTCAATCCCAAATAACATTACTTATAAATGCTCAGCCTATCTGCAGGCTTGAGGGCTTCACCAGCACAGTGCATAGCAGGTTTAGGATTTTTGCTCATGCAGACAGAAAAGGTTGCAGATCCACAGTAAAGACAGATTTGGGTGGTAAAAAGCCTCTAAGTGGGTTACAACATGTTTTAAAATGGGCATAGACTTGGAAAAGAGAAGAAAAGAAGTTTATAAAAATATTTTTAAAATAATAGGGCAAAATCCTTAAAGAGGGAGTAAAATAATGTTTTTTTAAAAGCCACATAAAGATGAAAAATATATAGTCTGTATGTTAAACGTGTTTTCTTTAAATTTTGTGGCTGCTAGGACACAGTGGATTGTGAGGACTTGTGAGATTAAACCAACCTATATATTTTTAAAATGTCTAGACTTCAAAATTTAAGTCAAAATGTATATTACTTTGGGGAAGAGGTTATGCTTTTATTTCCTCAGGAAATAAGAGGCTATAAATTCATTTTAGGTTAAAGAAAATCAGGTTTGAACAAGGAATACCCCATGAAGTCCTGACTGCAGACATTAAAAAAAAAAAAAAAAAAAAAAAAAAAAAAAAAAAAAAAAAAAAAAAAAAAAAAAAAAAAAAAAAAAAAAAAAAAAAAAAAAAAAAAAAAAAAAAAAAAAAAAAAAAAAAAAAAAAAAAAAAAAAAAAAAAAAAAAAAAAAAAAAAGCCTAGAAGAACTACAAGACTCACAATGCATATTTTACCTGCTTAAACATAAAACAAAAAATTATCTTTGTCTGACTTGGTACAATACACAGTCTATACTTAGCTTATGTATTTTCAGAACAAGGGGACCAGACACCAATGAAAACGAATGGTTCAGGTGATTGAACATCTCAAAATGCCTCTGTTACAGTCTCTTTGAATTCTGGATCCAGAACAGCTTTAAGCCTGATGGCTGAGATGTTCCAGCCTCACAAAATTCCCCAGTCAGGACTTGATTATAATCCTGAATTTCCTCAGGGTCCCCCAAAGATTACCAGTGCCCCCAAACAACAGGAAATAGTCTAGAGAACTATGCCAATATTTTCCCCAAAATGGGATATGGATGTGTATTATCATTCAAGGGTGGTTGGTTACAAGTTGTTATTGGTAATGGCCAGGAAAAAAAGCTGAACAAAAGAGATCAGATTCAGGGATCTCATTCTAAAAAGAAAAAAAAGGATAGATATGAGATAATAAAAGGTTGATTGTTGACTCTACTTAAAAAAAAAAGTAACTACTAGTCATGGGGGCTGGAGAGATGGCTCAGCGGTTAAGAGTACCGTCTGCTCTTCCAGAGGACCCAAGTTCGATTCCCAGCACCCACATGGCAGCTAACAACTGTCTGTAGTTCCAGTTCCAGGCAAAACACCAAGGCAAATAAATAAATAAAGTCTTAAAAAAAATTTTAAAAAAAAGTAACTACTAGTCTTAAATATTTTGCATTAGTATGGATTTTTTATATTGATACAAATTTAAGGTTATTGTTCTTGTACTGTATCTTTGTTCCATTTTTGCTTAAGGCATCACCTTTGCAGCTCATACTTATATGGCTTGTGAAGTTTTAGTACTTAAGAGCTATTCAGGATAATAAAGAAATATAGGCTAATAACCACCCATATTTATCAAACTCATAGTCATGTTAGTTATTTTTTCTAGGTATATAGAGATATATTTCAGGTAGATAGGTAATCTTCAAACACTTCAAAGACCTACAGAATATGACATTTAAAATGTTTTAATAACTTAGCCTTTTCTGGACATGAGACATACTTGCTAATGTCCTGTCAAGATCAGCAATGAAGTCTTCGAGCTCTTTAGTGTCACCTAATTTGGCTTTCCGAGGATTGACAGTGGAAGTCAGCAGAGCTGGAGGGGAGTTGGCTGGAGAATTCAGTTTCTCATCGCTGAAGCTAAAGCTGTTCCTGTACAGTAAGTCCGCACCTGCCTCTGCCCCTCCCACCTCCTAGGGCTGCAGGATGCTAGGAAATCAAACTCAAACCCTGACCAGGATGTCAACCATTATCCCTTCCTAGGGACAGTTCAGGTGCCAGTCTCACATTGCTCTTCACCCAGTCACTAGAACTCTCTATATTTCAAAACAACACCACGTCTTTTACTCCCAGGATCACGGACAGCAGTTAGCTGATGTCTGCAGACCATCTAGGGAGTAAGAACTCATGAACAAACAGAATTGAAAATTCACACCGAAAAGCAGTGAGTAAGCCAGGATTTGAAAACAAAACAAAACAAAACAAAAAACAATTATGTAATAATAAAATGTCACCAAATTCACTGTTTGACAACTAAATAGATATCCAGAATCTTGCAGGTCACCTGAATTACTAAGACACCATCCTTCCCTCCCTCCTTCCCTCCCACTGCCCCAGCAGGGCTTTTTCAAACAAAGACCAAACAAACAAAGACCACAGAAACGCTGTTATCAGACTGGAAAGTGCCTATTGCTATCTCATCTGTTCAGTGGGCAGCTGCTGGGGAAGTTTGTGGCTGCCAGGTTGTTTTAGGATAGGGAAAAGATACTTTCCAACTGGGTTAGAAGGTCCTCTGATTACCCAGGACCTTGGGCACTTGGCCTTGGGGGTTTAGAAACTTCTCAGTTCCCAAAGTAGCTCCAGGCCTCAAGGTCTTTAGTTTTCACAGTTTGAGCCAATTTTCTCAACCCTATAGGCCTGTCTTCCTTCGGCTGTGAAATAATCCTTCTGTACACTGTGAATATGTATTACTCTCATTGGTTAATAAAAAGCTGATAGGCCAGTAGCCAGGCAGGAACTGTAGGTGGGGCAGCCAGACACAGAGGACTCTGGGAAGAGAAAGGGTGGAGTGAGAGGAGAGCCAACCAGAAACAAAAACAATGTTTAGTTTTTGGTTTTGTTTTTCCAGACAGGGTTTTTCTGTGTAATAGCTCTGGTAGTCCTGGAACTTGCATTGTAGACCTGACTGGCCTCAAACTCACAGAGATCTGCCTGCCCCTGCCTCCTGAGTGCTGGGATTGAAGGTATATGCTACTACCACATGGTTAATATTTATTTATTTATTTTTTATTTATTTTTTTTTAAAAACTTTATTTATTTATTTGCCTTGGTGTTTGCCTGGAACTGGAACTACAGACAGTTGTTAGCTGCCATGTGGGTGCTGGGAATCGAACCCGGGTCCTCTGGAAGAGCAGAGGGTGCTCTTAACCGCTGAGCCATCTCTCCAGCCCCTAATATTTATTTTTTATTAGAAAAAATTATTGTGTTGTGTGTGTGGGGTGTGTATGGTGTATGTGTGTGTGTATGTGTGGGGGGGGTGTGTATGGTGTATGTGTGTGT